>PVIR01029662.1:0-21088 GCA_004026965.1 Petromus typicus | reverse complement strand
AAAACACCACCCAAAATGAACATATTACACATAACATGTAATAACATTACACACAGAAACAATTTTACACAGAAGAAAATAAGAACTTCTTGAATGTTGGTAAGAAAAAAGCTTACGCTTCTTTATCCAACAAAATACTATTAATAATGAAAGCAAAGTAAATACATTTTCACTTAAGAGACCTTTTATTAATGGTTTTCTTTTCATGCAATACTAAGTTTTAATAGTTGTGAGCTTTCTTTTATTCTGTGCTTGTGCATTTAGTAATTTTTTTTTTTTTTTTTGAGACAGGGTTTCACTTTGTAGTTCAGGCTGGCCCTGAGCTCAGCCTCCAACTCACATCACAGCAATCCTCCTGCCTCTGCCTCTCGAGTGCTGGGATTACAGGTGTGACCCACCACGCCCGGCACTGTGGTATGTGGTACTGGTTGCTGCTGGGGTGAGTCTCCATGCCCAGTATTGTTATGTGGTTACCGGGGGATCGAACCCAGGCCCTTGTGCTTGCAAGACAGGCACCGGAACCACTAAGCTAAATCCCCGGCCCCATTTAGTAAATATTTTGAGGATAAAGAGAATAATGTACCATGTTTGGAGAACATGTTTATAAATAAAGAAAGGAAAATATCCTATGGGATACTAGGGTATTTGAAAATAAAGGAAACACCAGGAATTTGTCTGATATTCCTTCTCTACAGACATTTGAAAGCCCTGGTTGTTGAAAGGGTGTGCTCTTCAGCTCTCTGTCATAGTGGCTGAATACATGAGACAATTGAGATAAAGAAGGAAAGGTTGTCTGGCTGACTGTTTCAGGGGGTCACACTGGCTACTTTGACCTATGGTTACTTTGCTTTTCATTTCTATGTTTGTGGTGAGGTCAAAATGTCATGGTGGAAGGGATGGGAAAGGAAAGCTACTGATTTCATGGCAAATGGGAGGAAGAGAAGGAAAAATCCCCAGGGGAAGCTGAGCTGAGACAAACTACACCCTCCAAGCCTGTATCTAGTGACCTGTTTTATTGAACTTGATTCCATTTCCTTTCAGGTCCATTCAACTAATAAACTTACCTATAGATTAATCTACTTAATGAAGCTGATTCCTTTATACTGCAATTATCTCTTTAGGTATATTTTTATCCAGTCATATCAAGAAGCAAAATTAATGGCCACCAAGGTCTGAAAGCAATGACATGTTAATAACAACAAACACCTCTGGTACCCTGACATTAGCTTGTAAATACTATTATTAATATTATTTCTGAAGAGATTTGAAATAAGTACTCCTTGGAAAAAGAGGTTGATTCTACAAATAGGCATTGGTCCTGATAAGCTGCCTTCCTTCTGTACCCATCTTACACATACCCTACTCCCAGAGCTTCATGCCCATCTGCACTGCCAGGGATCACATGCCAGCACTTCCATCCTTTTGCCAGCTACAGTTACCTTTCTTGGCTTCCATTTTGTCTGTGAAGGTACCAATTATTGTTTTTCTTAGTTTTGTGGCACATAATGCTGTGATACATAGGCTTTGCCTATCTTAGCTCTCTTTTTCTAATAACTCTTGGGTACCAGTTATTCTGACTAGTTAATCTCCTGTATTAAGAGACTCCCGTAGGATCATAGAAGTGTTGTGCTCATGGGTGGACTGACCCACTGGTGTCATAGCTGGATGTGCTGTTAGAAGGTGCAGCACATTGCAGATGGGTCACAGAGAACGGTGCCTGACAGTGCGTCTCTCACTAGGGCCCTTTCCCTGTATCTGCTTTCCAGCCACCATGAACTAAGACACTTTATCCAACAAGCTCTTCCACTATTGAATTTCTTCCCTGGAGCTAGCTGATTGCAGATTCAAATATCTGAATCTGTGACCAAAAATAAACCTTTTCTCCTATGTGCGTGTCAGGTATTCAGTACCAGTGACAAAAGGTTGATCAGTATACCTCATTTTTGGTGTGCAATATTGGAAGCATGGGTTTTTTTATTTCCAGAATATATATTGCAGTACAGAAATATGGTTTTGCCCATTATTCTAAGGTCATTGTGAGGGCTTTGTATGTTCATAAATGCCAATATTGTGCCTGATGCCTGATATGTAATAAGCACTAAGAGTTTGCAGTTATTAAGCATGGCCTGTTTTTTCTTTCTTTTACTTTTTTTTTGTTTCTGATTTTCTGAAATGGAGTAAACATTACTTCCAAGTTGTAGAAACAAATACTTTGGAAACATTTTCCTTTATTTCTGCAATCTGTAAATGTTCACAATTTGATTTAAAGTAACTTGATCACAAATGAGCCACAAATGCAGTCCTAGGTTGAGATTTGTGGTTAATTATCAAGAAAGAACTATGTAAAAATGGTCAGATGTGAAGTCTGAAGTCATCATTATATCAAAATGAGTTCTGACCTCCAGGCTTGATGGTGGCATCTTCTGAATGGCATAAATTTTAGACACCACCAGAGAGATTAGATTTCTACTTCATAGAAAAGAAGATAGCTTTGAAAATTTAAAAAATACTGAAGCAACCTATTTTCTATCAAATGATATGTCAGGTCTTTAGTGATAAAGTCACAGTAGGAGAATCTTTCTACAACCTCTAGAAAACTTAATAACATTTATAAGCATAAAGACAATGTTTTCTAGTCACCTGCAGGTAGCTTTATGGGCCATTTAGAAATGAGGAAGAGATTTTAAGAACTTTCTGTCCACCAAGCAAAGAATAATGCTTGGTCCAGTTACTGAGGTTAGGCTAGGTTGGTCTTAAACGATAAACTCAAAAGTGTTCTTTGATCATTCAAACTTGAGGCAACTATTTACACAGCTTTTATGCTGACTAGGAAGAGACAAATACAAAATAAATGGTATAGATAATTGCAGTGTTATGCAGATTCCTTTCAGGGTGGAGGTAGGGAGCAAAGTATCAAGGATGATGCACCAAATTGTCTAACCAACAATCCAAGTAGTGCTAGTCCAATGTCCAGTTCAGAATCGGTACAGAAAATTTCCATGCTAGTACTACAGGCCATATCAGAAAACAAACATTGGTTTCGTGGTTGTAGAAAAATTCAAGAATTTTGTTTAAAAATTTAAAAAGACTTTGCTTGCTGTTTTGAGATTTCTTGAATCAAAATACTGCTCTGGTGTTGAGCAACACAGACCTCAAAGTTAACAAGCTGCAGACAGGAGACTGATAACAGAGTCTTGAATTTAGTTACTGGTCAGTGAAAGCAATCTGGTCTCACACTCAGACCCTCTTCAGTACTATGTCCCCATTTCCATAGCCTTTATTCTTATTTGCAAACCTATCCTGTTTCATTTATAACTTCGCAAAATCTTCCTTTCTTTCATATTTTCATCAGTCTATTCTTATGTTTACAACTCAATGCCCAGCTTTTCTTACGTGGCCCCAGAACTAAGCTAAAGATGAGAGGCCAACACAACCTCAGCATATCCCTGAGCTGTTTTTATGTCCACCCTACTCTCTGTCTTGGAAAGACTTTAAATTACAACCCTTTCTCTCTTTGTATACACAAACACACAAACTTCACTTATCTTAGCTTTAGAGGAGACACAAAAGATATCAAACTATTAAAAAGAGACATTTTCTTTCACTTCGGGGATGTTATTAGAATTGACTTCTATTTGTTAAATATAAAAAATGAGAAAAAAAAATAAAGGTAGAACTCTGAGAGACTGAGTCAATTAATTTTAGTTCATTTAATCATGTGTAGATAATGGAGAGACTACGGGGTGTCAGACGATAAGAAATTCTTGCCGGGTGCCACAGGTATATCTTTGACTAGTACTCAGTCCCTGCTCTCAAGAGCTGTGTGGCTGTGGGAGCACTGAGATAAGTAAGTAAGCTATGATTCTATGTACCAGGGACTGTAAACTTGAAGAACAGGGCACTGAAGGAACAGAAATAAGAGACAACTAGCTGAGCTGGGCTGGGGAAACAAGGTGATGTTCACGGAGGGACTGCATGATATGAGTGAAGAGACATCCCGGTGTGTACTGGAGGTGGGATTGCATGCTAATCAGAGATACCTTCTGTGTGCACTGTTGGATCCCAGATCTTAGTGTAGTTTAATACTATAGTGGATTCGATACTTTTACATCTCTTCTTTACTCCCACACAATTTTTTTTGAATAAGAATACAATTTTCATCTATCCTCTCTTTATTTATCCTCTCTTCAGTACAAGGCACTATCCCAGCCACTACTGGTTTTGAACTGGAAAGGCAACTGTGACTTTCATGGGGCATATGTGCTCTGTGGAAATCTCCAGTCTAATCACACAAAGAAGTGAAGCCCTAGTGTACAACAGTAGCAAACGCTGAATGCTGTAGACTCATTACATCTGGCAACCCTTGTTGCCAGAACGCGATGGAGCTCAGGTTTGTAAACCACCCTGTGAGGGAAGAGCAAACATTTTTGCAGACTGGTGATAACTCACTGGATGCTGGCTGGAAACCTGCAGTGTCAAGAGAGGCAGTTGCTTCTGGCTTTGCAATGCCATGGGACATTCTACTGTAAAGTTTCTGCAAAAATTTGAGGCAGTGTAGGGGAGACAATGGTTTTGAGGCCTGGACAGATACATAGCAATTTTTCCACCCTTGACTATGGAGCCTTCATTGTTAACTATCAATCATCTCTCTTTTGTCATTTACTTGCCAATAGATCCATGGGTGGCTGAATCAACTTCACTTTTCTTCATGTACTTATATGTCTCGTGAAAGAAATAAATTTAAAAAGCCCAGAACAACTGAAACTATAATGTTGACAAGCTACAGGAGTAAATCATGATGTCGTGGAAAATAATCTCTGAGCAGAAGCATTTGGAAAACCTGTCATTTCAAATTTTGTGTTTGATTGTACCAAAGAGGGCCCCTTAGCTGCCTACCACTCATAGAACACATGACCTCTAAAACGTGGTGGAGGAAATAATGTGTGATTCTCTGGACAGTCCAATTTATCAGGAAGAAGTAGCCCCTTAATGAAGAGAGGCTCAGAATCAAGTTCAAGTTTTATCCCCGACCAGCGGCCCAGAAATGGGATAAGGACAAGCTGTTACCCGGGGAAGATGCACATTTGTGGGGCCAGGTGACCGCAGCATGCGGGAGGAGACCGAGAGCCACAGGGGAGAGACAGCCCTGGGCTGGGAGAGCTGCTCCTATCGCCCACTGTGAGAGGCAGGGACAGTACAAATAGAGACCAATACGCGACCAAGGACAGAGGTAGGGGGCGTCCTAGCTCCTGGTGGTAACAAGAAAGAAGAGCACGGCAGGGCACCCCTGTGATCCACTCACAACTACCCAGGCAGGACGGATGGGAGGACGCAGACTTCCGCTGGTGGCGCAGTACTGCTTCGCGGCGGAGCTCTGGGAAACATCGCTTGCACATTCTGTTGCCTCTAAAATTTATATTAAAAAGATAAAAGAGGTAGTAATCATTGGAGAGCGAGTACTTTCCTCTACTTTTAGAGCGTCTTCTGGAAAATTTTCTATTCCTTGATGTCAGATTAGCATTATCCAACCTGTGCACATCTTCTCCACTCCATCTGGTCGGGACAGACGTCCAACTGCCTCCCACTCGCGAGGAAGAAAGAGCCAACAAAGGTTTTAATGAGTAATTGGTTTAACAGAGCCTTTTGAAAAGTAGCCATGTATTCTATTAGAATAATTACAATACATTTGCACAGAGTAACATTTGAGTGAACACATAAAGCTTAAAATTAACCAAAGACTCCTTCCATGCACTGCTGCCAAAGAATAACATTTTCTACAAATATCTACCCATAATGTAAACTTTCATCTGATAATGCTTTTGGGAGATAGGATTACTGTTAGTGTGTTTAGATTCAAAAACCAAACTTCTGGCAGCTTCAAGTCAGCATGCAGCCTTTCAGAGAGGCACATTCCTCTTGCCAACTCTATCATCAACATTCTGTTTAGTAGAGGTGATATTAAAGCAATACACATCTACTTTTTCTGGGCCAACAGTGGCTCTTCAACATTTGCTCCGCTATCTTGTTCATGCTATTCCTAGTAAAGACTTACAGGATTTTCTTTTCCTTTGCAAAATTGATCACTCTGCACATAATATTTAGAAACAAGCCTTAGAGTTTATCAGAAATAGTTTATCACAATGAACAGTAGCATCATTTTCTCTCCTTCCCTTCTTGCAAATTCTTAAGTGATGACTAAAATAATTCATACCTGTATTTACTTTGTGATTGAACAAAGGTAATTGTAAACCACCTTGGGAATATAATTATATATTTTAGTAGTCTCTGTAAATGAATATTAACTTAATTTTCCATGCTTCTTCTCTTAGCAGGTTTTTCAGGTTTAACACAAGTTGAGTAATTACCCAGTGTGCATGTGTGCATATGTGTGTGTGTGTGTGTGTATGTACATGCACATATAGTCTCAAGTAATGAACAAACTTGCTACATATGTTCATCTCACCATAGATGCTTCCCCTACTCTGTTTTTTAAGTGCATCAAATATTAATAAATGCAATTGTGAACACTTTTACATATGTCTCTAAGATAATCCAACTGTATAATATATCCAACCTTACCAGGTTTACAGAGTCTTTATATTTGCAAATCTCCTGTAGTTAGAAATGACAGAGCGTGGCATAGTACGGCAAGCACAGACTGCTAAAGGTAGCAGAACAAAGATAATTGGTTGTCATAGTTTGGACTCAACTGACTAAAACAAAAGGCATATAGCCAGGTAATGGCTATTTAGGAAATTCACACTCCAAGCCAAGATTACAGGAGTATGAGATGCTGGCCATAATGATGTTACTGCTGTACGTCTGCTAAATTGTCAGCCAAGTCTTGTGTTTAGCAGTAAGACCAATTTCATTAGAGTTTACTTAGGACCTGTTAAAATTATGGATAGCATAAAAATCAAAGAAGGAGGAAATGGTTTTCAATCATTAGAATGATTTTCAAGCCATAACAGTAAATTTTAAGAACCAATTTAAAATAAATTTCTTTATTTTTCTTAAAACTCTAATGATTTTCTACATACATGCCAGATTCCTCTAAGAAACATAATAAAGCAATTTCACTGTGCAGTCCAATGATCTGTGATACACTACGGAACCAAAGTCAAGTCGGCTACAAGACAATGATTTGTGGTAGGAAACAGGAATGGTGAGTAGTTACAAAAGTTTTAAAGTTAGCTACTTGAGTTTAGAGACTTGATTTCAAGACCCTGGTTCATTTTTCTCAGCCCAGTGATGTGTCCACTTCTATTCGGGGCATTAACTTCTCAAAGCTCTCCTCAGAGGTAATGTGAGCAGCTGTGTCTGAGGCACAAGTTCTTGTGAAGGTCAGACAAGAAATCCCATTATTGGGGATTTTTGATTGTCTTTCTACATAGTTGCTGAAATGATGAATTGGCAACATAATCCTTGGATCACTCAGCTAGACCATGTTTATTCTATTTTATTTCGTTGGTTCACGTTTGTAGTACATAGAGATTGTGTTCTCCACAGAGGATTGATCCAGATGTATAACACCTCTCAATTCATTTTTCATCTCTTTTCCAGAATCTCCCCCACTCTTCCCTGCATCTCTTGGTCCCCTGTTGTCCTTTTGCAAAAGATCTATTTTATTTCCTATTATCTTCTATTTTGATCTTTTATTTATACTTTTATATAAGAAAAAGCATGACCACTGAAAGTGGTATTTAAATGTGTGTGACTGACATGTTTCACTTAGCATGATGATTCTTATTCATCTGTGATTTTCACTTTTTGGCTAAGGGTTCTTCAATGACGGTAGACTTATTTGATCTTTTCACCTTTATTTATGCAGTTGAAGATTATATGTAACGGAAGCAGGATGGTTTGGGGAAGGATCTGGAGTTGACAGCCTGAGGGTCTGGTGTAAAGCCTTACCCTGCACATGGGGGGAAATACTTTACCAAAAGATGAAGGTAACCGTACTGATGTGAAAAAAGAATCAACTTTCCGAAGGGCTTAAACACCCTCAGACTTGCCCAAGTTTTATATATCTTCCTATCTTCCTCACATCTACTTGAGTATCATCCTCATTCTAAGAATGAATAAACAAACTTTAAAAGTTTATGTGACTTGCCAAGTTAATCAATACTGAAAACACTTAATAAGTGGAACTTGCACCATCTGTTTCCGAGGTCCTTGTTTTTCTCTTCTGCCCTTTTGCAAACTGCAGGATGTAACCAGTTTGGTGTCGATGAGAAGGAGAAAGTCAACAACTCCACTGTCAAACACTTGCATTGATCAATTGTTGACTTGGCCTCCATGATTGATAACTTGTGGAATAAAATTTGAGAAAATCTCTTCTCTACTTCTCTTGGAGATCCCTATTGAATTTGAGCTTGAAAACAAGATAGCTCACAGTAACCTAAGAGCTGATAAATACATTTTGTATTAGGATAAGGAGAGCTGTTCTTTCTCTCTCTATCAACAGTAGGACAACCAAAAGAGGAGTTTCAGAAAGCAATGATTATAGTTTTGAGTCAGTGACTAAGACTTTTTTTTGGAGACAGGGTCTCACCTGGCACTGTTGTATGTGGTTACCGAGGATTGAACTCAGGGCCTTGTTCTTGGCAAGGCAGGTGCCGGAAACACTGAGCTAAATCCCCAACCCTAAAACATTTTTTTTCAAATTGTTATTGGTACATTATATATACACATAATAGTCACTTTCAGCATTGAGGATTTGTACCATTATATATGATATGATTTAATTCTCATTTTTTCCTATTCTCCTACTCACCCTACAACATTTTTTAAAATGTCCTTTATTAAAAAGTTCTTTTTAAATCCTTTTACACAGAGACATTGCAAATTTTTATTTTGTTTAAAACTTGTCTATTTTTGCAGTGCATATTATGATAATTCAATGCATGTATACATTGTCTACCACTTAAATCAAGCTAAGAAATATTTCCTTCTCTTTGCCTTTAGTCACTTGAATGTTATGTGTATTTCATGGTCCTCTTACCTATCATTTTGAAACATACCATAGGTTGTTCTGTCCGGTGTTTACCGCACTAAGCTAAAGAAGGTCAAGGAGTGATTCCTCCCCTCTGTATTTGGTGCCCCTTACTGACTGTTTTCTGCCTCCCACCCTTTCTTGCCTTACCAATTTCTAGTGACTACTTTTTTTTTGTTCTTCTATAAGGCTGACGATCTGGTTTCCACCAATGAGAGAGAACACATAGTGTTGTCTTTCTGGCCTCTTTAACAAGTTACATCCATGTTGCCGTGAATGTCAGGATTTCATTGTGTCACATCTTTCCACCTAAAATTTGAACTTATTGATCATATTTTACCCCCAAGGCCATATAGCATTTAGTTTGGGGTCAAAAGGGATCACTGCTTTTTGTGTGTTATTAAGAATATGACACAGCCAGGAGGGTAACACATGTGCTATGTGAAAAAAAAAAAAAACAAAAAAAACCCCAAAAAACAAAACAACTCAATTTCATCATCTCACTGCTTGGAAATAGTAACAATTTTGCATTTATCTATTACTATGTGAGACAGTATAGTTTAAGTACTAGGGGAAATGATGATATGTTTTAAAAACTTGGTAAAGTACTGATGAGTCTTTTCCTATTTTTCTTAAATTAAGGAAAGAGGAAGGAGGAATGGTTTCTATAAACACCAGGCAGAAGTAGTTGTGACGCGTAAAAGAATAAGAAAGACATTTAGATTACCGTCATTTGAGTGGATTGCTGTACAGATATGCTAAATGCCTATTTCTCATCTTCTATTCAACAGTTTACATAAATAGACTTAGAAAAACTTATCAATGGTGTATCAGTCAAATTCGAAATTTGAAAAATTAGCGAAATCAGCCCAGGAGGTAAAGAAGCAGAATCATGACTATCACAGCAGTGAGTGCATGTTAGTTCAGATACTCAGATACAAATAACAACCACGATGACACACAGGGAACAGAAGGAAGTGGGGACCAAAATAACATATAAAAGTCAGAATGGTGGAATGTTTTATCTTATATGAGAAACATAAAATAGAAATGAATGATGAAGTAAAGAAAAATGATAGGAAACCAGAAGGTGCACTCTTCATGACTGGGAAAGGTGGGCTGGGGATGCAGGTCAGTGATGCTGAACCTATTGAGCAAGTGCAAAGCCCTGAGTTCAATCCCTGGTTTAAAAAAAAAAGAATCTGAGAAGGGTTTCCAGGGAAGGTAAGAGGGAAGAAGGGGAGTCAAATGGATTTAAAATGATCAAAGTGTGCTAAATTCATGTACCAATTTGTTGCAAATGAATATCACTACCTTGTATTATAAATATTCACTAGTAAAGAAAAGAAAAATCCCAGATGCTGGAATAAATGTGATGTGGGAAAAATGTAAAAAGTCAAAATGCAGAATTATATAGTTGGGTTCAAAAGTTAAATCATTACAATTCTTAGGTACCAGCTATTTGGATTAGCTGAGTGTGATCTCAACGAATAAAGAGCAGATGTGTCTGCCAATAAAGTCCCTATTGTTTTGGACAGATTTTAAGAAAGTGTCTATGTGATCTTGCCGGACTTTATGTTGCTTAGACTCCCCCAGCAACCATTTGTTCAAGGATAGTTAAAGAGATTCCTGAGGCGTGTTCAGAGTGTAGTGTCTCAAATAGTTACTGATTTAGAAAATGTATCAAATGATTGTAGAAGAAAGAGATGTTTGGTTTATAGAATGAAGACCTGTAGGAACTACAGAATGAATGGGTAGTCTTTGGGATGATGGGTTTACAAAGAGGATGGATTAGATTTCTTCCATGTGTTTTAAGCAAACTAAGTTAGAACAAGGGGGGCCAAGTTTAAAAAGCTCACCAAGTTTAAATCAGCTCACCATGAGAAATGTTTACAAGTCATGTATGGGTGCCCCAGGTGGGCACTTCAGTTATTTGATATGTTTATACTTACAGGCACTGAGCTACTTCAAGAGAGTCAGAAATGCAATGGAAAGGCAATGTTTATACATAGTATTTCCCTTTGGTAAAAGTGGTTAAAAGTTGGCCAAAATATTAATTTTCAGGGATATGGTTCTAACTGGTGGCTATTTAAGTCGTGCTGTCCTGAATTTCTGTGAAGTGTAATGGTGGGAACTTCTAAAAAGTATGTAGAAAAGAGGGAAATTTGCTTTTCATGTACTTTGTTCTTATTATTACTTTTCTACCTTTGACTTGGGTAGTGATGACAATTTCTCCAAGTAGATAAGCTTTTCTTTGGCATGTGCCATATATAATTATATTTCTCAAATGCCTACCCATCTTTAATATCTGTTTAGGTAGACAGATGATAGATGATAGATGTAGTTATAGACATAGATATTTTAGTTTTCTATGCCAGAATATTGGGCTCTTTCCACAGACTCTAACATTGTTGGACTTTTTATAACTATGCTTGATGAAGAATACACATTTGAAAGACTTGTATAAGAATAAAGTTGACTTTACAAATGAGTAGAGTCTAGAATACATATCTTTGGATCATGGGTAAATTTCTACAAGCAGCATTTCATTAGAGGTTGAAAAGACCTTGCCACCTGGCACAGTATAATAATTTTAGAATTCTCTGTCCCTGCAGAAAGAGAGGAAACAACTGTGGGAGTGATATTTCTTCTGACAAGGGAAGAAAAACGAGAAGGTACAGATTATAATACTTCTTGGGAATTAAGAGAACCAAGTAAGTGAGAAATACTCAATAAGACACAAAATGAAATAATAGAAAATCATTCCAAGAGCTGAAAAACACTTAGCTCAGGAGGTAGACAGAGCTTTCTTCTCATAACAGTTGAAGGTCCCTTTCCAAGAGGACATGTGCTGTGTCCAAAGCCTGTGTGTGTCTTATGAAGTGCTCACATAGATGAACAATGTGATCATAAGATCTCTCATATGGAAAGTGGAAGAGAAGCTTTGCTTTTAGGAGTCTCTTTTGTGATGTACTGAATGTCACTTCAACCTGAAGGCTATTAGCAATCAATTCCTCAGGGAGGTCATATTTCAGTCAGTACATTTTCTCAGATATCCTTCTTGCTAATAGCTCCCTCCTAATTGCCATTAGAGCTTTCTCAAGAGGCTAAATAAAGTGCAAGAAAAAGTATGCAGAAACTCTAGATCTTCCTTCATAAATATTTTCTAGCTGCTATTCATCTTAGTCACATTTGCCTAATCACACAGACACTAGTTAAGTTTTTAGCGTACATAAACACCCACCACCAAGTTTCAGTGAGTACTCTTTGGAAGTTGAGAGACCATTTCCAGGACAACTTGTTCACATTCAGTGTTTTCCTTCCACATCAAGTCTTTACTTCAGTTCTTTGGGGAAAGTGTGTTCACCAGGCAGAGCAGGAAACATAAAAGTAACTTACTTCCCAGGGGAGATGGCACAGAGGTTCTGTTTTTCCCAGATTTACTCTGAGTTTCAGTGCTAGACCTCAAAGTGGTAAGTCCCTTTGCTCCTGTGACTTTCTTAGCTCTGGAAGATTTTCCTTTCTGAATGCAGAGCCTGAACACATCTCCTCAGAGATGGCCTAGCTCAATGGCTGGGGAGGAGGAGAGAAATGTGTCCTTTCAGTTTTAGAGATCTGCGACCCTATAGGGCAACAAAAGGAGGGACTGACAGTTAGTGGAAAGTCTCTTGTATGAGGATTAGAAATGGCCCTTGGAAAGACCTCTGCATAAGCTGTTGACTTTGGGGACAGTTCAGGGCACAGAGATCAGTGGTTTAGATTGAAGAGACAAGTCTTGGCCTCCTGCCAGATTCAGCAAGGGGACAGTTGTGTTGGTGTACATTTACTTTGGAACCATCAAAGAGAAATGATGCAACTGGCACTCGAAATGCCCTGGAATTTCTTAACGCTGTGACCATTTTTATATGGGATTAAAACTGTTAATAAAATAGCATCAGATGATAACAACAGGCCTCTTCACTTTCCTCTGCTGGATGGATAGGAGTGAAGGATTATTATCATCCCCCCCACCCAAGACTTGATGTTGATGAATTCTTTATCCATCCCTCCCCTCTTCCATGCCCACTCAGAATGCTTCTGAAGTCACTAGGTTTTTCAGCCCACCTGGTTGTCCTCTGGTCCATTTCCATATCCTCCTGTACTGAGGAGGATGGGCCTCTCCTGACAGGCACAGACCACCTTCTCCTAGTGGTACTGGTACTAGATCCGGAAGCAGCAGAAGGACTTCTTCCCAGAGGTTACATGGTACCCCTCTTTCCCACACAGCTGCAGATCACAGGGCAGGCAGAGCTTGTGCCCCTGAGACTGAGCTCTTGCTGCAGCTGTGGAAGGGAGAGGGAGGCCAGCGTGTCCACTGGCCTGTGCACTCTGTGTCACACTGAGCCCAACATGCAGCAGAACCAGAGGCCTCTGTTCCTGCCCAGGTTGCACTCAGAGAGGTGCAGGACTGGCTCAGCCAGCCGCAGGCCTAAGCAGCACCAGGAAACAGCTTTGTCCTTCAAGCAGCTGATCAAGCCGTGGGTAGAGATGACAATGACACAGGAGACACGTAGCCGGGCTGAGTGTACTTCCACAGCCCCCTTCTCTCTTCTCTGTAGTTCCAGAGCTTCTGCTTCCTGTTCAAATGATGATTTGGTCTTAAATTAATTATGAGATTTATATTCACTTTTTAAGACCAATAACATAACAGATGTCATTTCCCAGAATTCATCTTATTAGAAGTGCTTGAAGCACACTCAGTATAAGAAAATAACTCATTTTTCTCTGAACTCTGGGAAAATGGGCAAACTTATCAGTTCCCTCATGTAAAGATTTTCTCAGACTTGTCTCCAGATTTCAAAGAGATGATTTCAACTAGCTAGGTTTGATAGAACCTTTCTCAGGAATTAGAATGAAGATGATGATATTCACTCTTTTGGATACAGTTGTTATTTCAAACAGGCCCAGGCTCCTGTAGGGGAAGGACCACGCCAGCAGTGTCCAGCTACAGTGTCACATCCCTGTGGTCACCTGAAACCTTAGCCACTACCCAGAATGCTCATATGCAAACTAATGACATCTTTGTGCAGAAACTCGCCTCTGTTCTGTATTTCTCTTCATCCGTATTCTTTATGTATTATTCTGCCTCAGCTCTTCCAATTCCCAGATCCTCTTTCTGCTGGAACTATATGCACAGACATCTTTGAGAATAGATTGCAAGGAGAACAGAGAATAGCAAGTGCTTCTGCTGCTGAATTTGGACCCTAACACATCTGCTTAATTTGGAGTGTTAACTGTGTTGGTCACCTTCTTGTCACTATGACAAAAATGCCTCCACAAACAACTTCAAGGAGAAAAAGGTTATTTGGAATCATGGTTTCAGGGGTTTTAAACCATCACTTTGGGCTTGAGGTGAGACAGAAATCATGGTAGAAGGAATTGGTGGAGAAAGGGTGCTCAGTTCATGGCTACCAGAAAGTAGGTGGGCGGAGATACTCCAGTGTGCGTGCATCTATTAACAGAAGATGGAAGGCAGCAGTCTTGAACTGTGTGGTGATACTAAAATATTTGTAACCAAGAAGCAGAACCAAATGGAAGGTCTCTACATGAGTGACATCGTGGATTAGTCACCCTTGCATAAGGGTTCTGGAATGTTTGGATCTCTAGGTCTTTTCTCTGGGAGGTTCAGCTTGTGCTGAGGATCATTCATTCTCCCGGCTGAGGGATGGAACATTGTCAGCCATCCCCCACCCCTGGGCATCTGAAAAGCAGGCAAAGAAAAGGCTCCCTCTTCTACTTGCTGCTCTGGATTCAGTCTCTCAAGTCATTTTCTCCAGAACATGAAAGACTTTTCAAAACTTAATTCACTAAGTTTTAATTTCCATTTGTCTATTGTGAAACTTTCAATAGGATGCATTCTTGTTACTTTGGCATTTCTAAGAATAATTCATCAGTATATTTTCCTTCCAGTTACAGAATTATATTGTCAGAGCCCTTTATTATTTCACTGTCCTCTAAAATAAAATCTTATTTTTAAGTAAGTTAATTAATTTTAAAATAGCAATATATTTGCAATAATTGTGATGATATTACCTTTATTAAGTGACTTTGATATTTAAAAGTGTCACGATTGGGTCGGGGAGTTAGCTCAGTGGTTCCAGCGCCTGTCTTGCAAGCGCAAGGGCCCGGGTTCGATTCCCCGGTAACCACATAACAACACTGGGTGTGGAGACCCACACCCAGCAGCAACCAGTACCACATACCACAGTGCCGGACGTGGTGGCTCACGCCTGTAATCCCAGCACTCGGGAGGCAGAGGCAGGAGGATTGTGATGTGAGTTTGAGGCTGAGCTGAGGGCTAGCCTGAACTACAAAGCGAGACCCTGTCTCAAAAAACCTAAAAAAAAAAAAAAAAAAAGTGTCACGATTACAAATCTGGGCCCCTTCTACTTTAAAGGTTGTGAGAGAAGTATATAAAGCTTTTCAGGATTAGAAAGCTCTGAAGGAAATAGCAGTAAAAATTCTCCAAAATATTGTAGTGCTTTGTAATTTGGGGTTTAAATCCTCTAATATGAATAAAGTAGAGTAAAATAAAATACAAAAAGCTTCCATCAAACAAATCTGTTTTATTTTGATAGCACAAGCTATCTTTTTATCCCAACTTAACTTTGAAATAAAATTAATGTTTTATGTTGATTTCCTCAATATGCAAATTTGACCTCAGTTTTGATCTCAGTACTGCCTTATTGATTATGCCCAGAACAGGCTGTGAGCACTATTGGCTTCTTTATAGAAGTAAGTCTGGCCAAAGTCTCCATCCTTATCACAAGGTGAAATCAGAGTGACTTGCATGCAAGTGCTGTCCCCCGAGGTAAAACTTTCTGATCTAGAAGGACAGGATTCTAATTAAAAACTTGTATTTTGTTTATTCTGTTCCTAATTTTAATGTGCTTTGTCTTTTCCTTTACAAGCCTTCTCTGTAATAGTAACCATAGCAACTGCACTACTCCTCTTCCCTGCATACACTCCCATCCTTGCACATCATTCACCTTTACCCTAATTGATTACCAATAAATATTACCAATAAATTGATTACTAACCAGGGCCTTTGCTGGTTGGCCATCTTGGCTACACATTTCTGTCTCTTTAGTCTTAGATTTCTTCTTCACCATTGCATCATAGCACTGAGCAGGAGGCTGGAACCTACTACAGAGGCTTCCAGGATGTTTGGTAAGGCAAACTTATTTCTTGGGAATGTTACTTATGGACTTCATTGTTCAGCTGTCATATATAGAGATATACTGGATTCACCAGCAAAACAAGATCACTAAAGACTTCTGTAATAATTAGAGAGTGAGGCTTAGTGGTGAGGAATCCCTTCCTTGAGTTTTCATTAAATAACAAATAGTGAAAAACACACATTTAGTAGAAAAATAGGAATCACTTATACTCTCAAATCTTTCAGCATCTTTTCTTCCACCCAGTAGAATACTGTGATGTAATAAGGGAAAGAAATTTCCAATGTGGACATCACAGTTCATAGCAACACACTTCCTTGAAAAACAGAACCTTGAAATATAATATTATATATTATTATTATATTCAAACCTTGTATTGAATATAAGTGATTCAGATGAAGAATATAATGAATGTTAAAAATGGTACATATTGATCCATACACCCTCAATCATACCTGTCCCAGAAAGGGGCTGTTCTCCCAGTGACTAGTAAAACCTGCAGAGGCAGTGTATATCCTGGACTGAAAGGGGACAGTACATGTGTATCCAGTTGTCTGCTAAGTGGCATGGCATGAAAGTTCCACTCAAACTTCTCTCTCTAGGAAACCTAAAATGGGTGAATAAAACACATTTTAGAAGTTATTTTTGCCTGTTTTTTTCACCAGCTACTAGAAAACTTATAATTTGACATAATTACTATAAATGAGATCTCATTACTTTTCAATAGTTATGGTTTATTTAGTATTTCAGCAGAGAACAGGCGTTTGTGATGATTATTGATGATTATCCAAGAATTACTTTCTTATATATTTTTAAATAATACCAGCATAGTCCCATTCTCACTATTTCACACAAAAATTAAATGCTAATATGAGCAACTACTTGGAGGGATGTCAGTGAAACCACAGAGAAGGGCTTATGGCACTACACAAATGGAGCTTCTCGGTTGGTTCAGAGCAGCCAGCTCTGCACATTATTTCATCCTTGAGAAGCACCTGCAGGACAAGAGTGGGAAGCCCCACTTAAAGAAGACAGGAAAAGCAGAAGCCTGATTCTCAAGGCAGGCACAACCGCTGCTCAGAGGAAAGCCAAAACTAAGACTGTAATATGCATCTGGAAGTGAATAGCCCACTACACCTGGTGTAGCATGTATTAACGGGTCAAGCAGAGACTGCTTTAATATACTGTTTAAGCATCACCAGTAATATCTTAGTGAAGATTTGACACATATGGCTAAAACTAATGTACATCTATAAAAAATCATTACATATACATACGTAGAATATATTAGACACAGTAATCGCTAAGGTAGAGAGTTGAAGTGGTCTCAAAAGATTAATTAGTTTCATGTTTTTAAGGCAATACCTTGGATACTTACATAAAAAACTATCTGTAATTGTGTACCTTTTGCTCAATTTTATTCTCAAGATGCTGGTTTACAGAAAGGAGAAACTAGGAGTCAGATCCCTCTTGGAGAATCCTATCTTCTGTTTCATAGGTCAACGCTACTCCCCGCGGGAGTAACTCACTGGCGCTATCAGACACGCGTCATTCATGGAAGAGCAATATGAAAGCCTAGAACTAAATTCAGTGAAAACTAAGACATGCATTATGAAAAGTATAATGATTGACTTAAGAAAATGTGTCACTGGAGTGGCATACTCAATTCTGGTGTGAAGACTGCAAAATCTTTAACGTAGAAAATACCTGATTTAATTTGCATATTCAAATTCCAATAGCTCCTGTTTTCAAATCTGGGAAATTATTTTATTATTCTCTGAACAATTAACAGAAAAATAGAGACAATTTTTTAAATGAGAGCAAAGTGCCTGATTTGATCACTATGCTTTGTATACACACATCAAATTATCACACTGAAATACACACATCAATAAAATATAGTAGGCAACAATGAAA
Source organism: Petromus typicus (assembly GCA_004026965.1). Lineage (NCBI taxonomy): Eukaryota > Metazoa > Chordata > Mammalia > Rodentia > Petromuridae > Petromus > Petromus typicus. Next base: position 2,959 of record PVIR01029662.1, on the reverse strand, counting down.
ACAATGGTGTTTAAGCAAAAAATCATAAAATAGCTTATTATCTATATAACATGAAAAAGAAATTTTAAAAATATTGAAATGGGTGAAAAAGAGGGGCTTTAAATGAGTTGTAGTATGTGTAGTTGATATTGTGAAATAGAAAATATTTAAAGGGGAAGAGAGTGTAGGGGTAAATAACAAGGGGGAAATGAATGTGGTAATAATAAAGAAAAAAGGAAACAAAGATTATCTATATAGGGAGTGGGGGGTTGCAGCGTGGAGGGAAGAGGGGAAAATAAGAATCAAGTCGTGTCCAAGGTATTGCCATTTTTTTGTGGTACAAACTCTCCATGTTGAATGTGATGAGGATGTGTATTCATAATATACCAATAAAGATTAAATTAAAAAAAGAGGAGTATTTTTCTAGATGGCTCAAAAGAGATTGACTTGACATAAAAAGAAAATATAGATCTCATACTACATATGAATAGATCCAGATGAATAAAAAACTTATCTGTGAACTTTCTTCCTCTACATATAACTGTAGCAAAGAAAAGAAGTCTTAAGTATTTTAGTTAACTGCTTTTAAATTGTGTAGAAAAAAAAAGACCTCAAAGATTTAAAATGTAGGTAAGAAATTCATACAGAAAAGATCATTATGTAATTGTCTATGTCCAAAAATATAACTTTATGCAGTTTAGGGGAAAAACACCTCATTTGTAGTTACAATTTACAGATGCATACATTATGATTGAGGTTTATGTCTCATCTCCCCTGTGAGGGCGTGCTGCTTCAGGTATAACCTCAACAGTGGACACACAAACCCTGAGAAATGCTCAGTATCATTGTTTCATAAATTTCTTCCTCAAAAGAGTAGGAGCATCCAAAAGCAAATGAGAGACAGTTTACAAAAGAGTAGATAAAATTGGTTAATAATCATATGGAAATGACTATACTATGTAAAATTATTTTTTTAACTAAAATTCTGGAATATTTTCATCTATAATAATCTATGTGATTACTTTAACCAAATTGTTTCAAAATTCATGTATTTTTTAAAATTTACACAACATACATCTGAGTAATTATACATATTTATGTAGTATAACATGATGATTTGATATGTGTATACGAAGTATGATCAAGCAGGGTAATTAGCATGCCTCCTTCATAAACATTGATCATTTTTTTGTGTTGGAAGATTCAGATCATGTTTTTTAGTGTTTCACACTGGAACAATTCTGCTCTAGTGGGATATTCAAGTACCTTGAATTTCATTTTATTATATGAACTGACGCCATTCTTTGGAACATTATAATAGAGTGTGTGTGTGTATGTGTGTGTGTGTGTGTGTGTGTGTGTGTGTGTGTTTGAAAACACCATACTGTTCCTGTCCTGCGGCTTATTTTATTTCTTCAGATAATTATAGACTATCATTAAAATTATCTATAGAAATTATTTTAATAACATGAAAATTTTTATGTTGTAAATGTTAAAAAAATCTGGTTATGATTGTGTGGAGGAGGTAAAAGAGAACACTAGAAAAGTCTGTTAGAAACTTTTAAGAATTTAGGTGGTGGGATAATAGTGATGGGACTTCTCTATTTCTTCTGCTTCTCTTATTTTCCAAATTCTCACTTGTGGTAGTTATGACTTTTATTGTTTGATAATGTATTATAACAAAAAGATTTTGATGGCAAGGAAAAAATGTCATATATGTTTTTAAGTTTATTTTAGCCAGTTCATGAAGTCATAAAACTTGCATATATCATTGGAGTACTATGTAGTGTTTGGACAATATATTTATCTCTTCAATCATTTATTGTTTCCTTATGATATCAACTTTTGAAATTCTTCCTTCTAGGGCTGGGGATTTAGCTCAGTGGTTCCAGTGTCGGCTTTGCAAGAGCAAGGTCCCAAGTTTGATCCCCAGTAACCACATACCACAATTCTGGGCATGGTGGCCCATGTCTGTAATCCCAGCACTCAGGAGGCAGAGACAGGAGGATTTCTGTAAGTTCAAGGTTGGCCTGGGCTACATAGTGATCTCAGTGCCAGCCTGAACTACAATGTGAGATCCTGTCTCCAAAAAAAAAAAAATTCATTTCTTCTAGTTTCTTGAAGAGCACAGTATGTTATTGGACAAAATTTTGACTATGTGCAAACCTGGGACTGCAAAGGCAGAGAGGGGAACTAAAATTTCTGCCCCCTTCACCACTGGGGTGGAAGCAGCGGAGGGGGAGTGGGAAGCCAGGCCATACCCAGCACCCCAAGTAACAAGCCTCTATCTCATCCCACCTTCCACATTCTTGGGGGCCACATTGGGAGCAGGAAGTGACATTTTTCACCCTCTTAGTAAAGGTGGTGCCAGGAGAAGCCTAGCAGGGAAACTAGGTTCACACACACACATAATACCCATAAAGAGTCCTCGTCTAGTGTCACCTACATCTAAGTGGTAATCCCAATTTTCCTTGCCACGTGGCTAAAACAAAGTAGTGTCCTTTCATTTCTTGTTGGCAGAATATCAGTAAGGACCTGTTAATGTAAATTATTTTAGTACAATCTAGAGTCTTATAAAGCCAAAGATGTTCAGATATAAACCTACTGCCATACAAAAATACAGAAAAGTGATTATATGGAATGAGAAGAAATAATTACAGGTGAGAAGGCCATACAAGGATCTTAAAGCAGCCATCATAAACATGTTTGGATAAGACTGAAGCAAGTGAAGAAAAAAAATAAAAAATAAAAAAAGAGTCTTCGTGAGAGAGATTCTGCAAAAAAATGAAAACTCAAAAAGCCAAATAGAAATTTTAGATGTGAAAAATGTAACCACTAAAGTTTAAGAAGTAAATGGTTAGGCTTACTAGAAGAAATGGGAACAGTGGAGAGTGTCCAATGTGAAAAACAGGGAAAATTAACTGAAAAGAGAATGAATAGAGCTTGCAGTATCCATGGGAACTATCACAGAAGAGTTAGC
>PVIR01029661.1:0-20920 GCA_004026965.1 Petromus typicus | reverse complement strand
CTCTGTCAGTGAGATGGATTCACTGAGACAATGAGGAGGTCTATGGACAGCCAGTGTTTGTGGTCAACGGAGTGATCGTGGCAGCAGCGCACTGGAGGCATGAGAGCTGGCAGACTCACCACCTGTGCAGCTCTCTCGAAGCACTATGGTAGCATTTTCAGAAGGAAGATGCTGTGCCTCGGTTTGGGTTATGGCGACGGTTTTGGCCTACCTCAACACTTGTCCCTGCCAGGCCCCAGGGTGAACATTTGCCCACCATTCTGTGAATTTCCTAGGAAGTTTTAGAAAACCACTTTTGTTGCTTCTAATGCAGTATCAACAATCTAAAACTACACAGGGAGCAACTGAATCTTAAATAACTCAGTTCTATTGTTGTCAAGGTCAGAATTAGTATTATGTGTTGAGGGCTCCAAAACTATTTAAAATATTAGCCATTATAAAATATCTGAGTGCATGAAAATAGTTTTGGAATCCTTTCCCAAGTCCTTCAGAAGTACCGCACATGAAGAGGCCTGGACTGTAAGCTTCACTAACTTCAGCATGAATTCACACTTGGACAAAACAGAAGTTAAATTTAGAAATTTAGATAAGATCATTTATTCACTTAAGATGTGGAAACTTCTTTATATTTATATTTCCCTTGTCTACTAAATGAAAGACAAGATATCATACACTGGCACAACCCCTCAATGTTGAATGCAATCAAAATGTATATATATAAAATGTACCAATAAAATCAATTTAAAAATTATTTCCTTTCACTCATTTTACAATCAGGTTTCATTTACATCACTATTGGATTTCTTTGTACTTAATTACCTCTGTAAGTATGTTTTAAAATTCTGTTAAAAAGTCAATGAATGGATGATGAAAAATATTGTGAAATTACCAAAACAGTGAAGAAGACTAAACAAGCTACTTTGGACAATAATGGAAAAATCTTACAAGTCACAAGTCAAATACTGATTATAACTTTATTTGCTTTTACTTCAAAAGAGATAAATCTCTACTTTAATTTCATGATTTCTGACTACATTATTGATGAGACAATTGTTGCGAGATTTAAAATGGTTTCAGAACTATAGTTAATAAAGATATCTATAACCAATTTATAATAGCTGTCAAAACATGAAAAGCAATTATTAGGAACTCGTGCACTAAATTGCAGTAACTGTAGTTTTTATAAGAATAGTCAAATTAGCATTGCAGACAATGAACTCTTTTGAGTTAAGCATAAAAATTTAAAAACCTAGTTATATTACCATTAGTAATAATACTAGAAATTTTGTTGTTGTGAGTGGCATTTATGATCCTTCACAGCACTTCAGGTTTCTTTTTGGCCAGGTTTTTTTTACTCCTTTAATATTAGAAAAATAATAATGCATGGTCAGTACAGTTTCAGCCTCAGACAAAGAAGGACACAGTGCAGAGGTACAATTTCTTGAAGATTTTATTGCGGTTCATTTAATGGAATGGTGGATAATAGTTATCTTGTAATTTGAACAGAAAGCAACAGTGTAGAAGATTTTGTAGCGTAGTTTGGTAACTGTATCTAGAAATAGGGAAATATATACTTCCAATAATTTAAATATACATAAATAAAGATAAAAAACTATTGTTTCAGTTTTATAATCTCTACACTGAACCCAGGGATAAACAAACACAATTAGGTGATTTATATAAGGAACTGTTCTATTTCCACTGAGTACAAATCATTTTCTTTTGAGTTCAAAATATACAAAAAGACATGAAAATAATATTTTTGTCCATTACCCAGCAGAGATTGTTTAAAGAAATCACAAAGCATCAGCTTATAAAAGTAAAATAAGTTCACATCAAATATAATTATACATTTTTGCTATGGTTTTCCTATCTGTCTGAGTTCCTAGAAATAGCAAAGCCTGTGAGTACTAGGGTCTCTGTGTGACTAGTGGACAGGACTGTGAAACTCAGCATCACACGTGAGCTCACCTTCTTATTCTCCAAATGCAGACAGGTACAAAGTGTAGGAACAGCTGCAGTCCTTGGTAATTGGAGTACTCAGGGCCCCAAATTAACTGAATATTCTTCAAATGGTGTTTTAAGAGACACTAGAAGGATTTATTATAGGTAGATATAGGATGCACCAAACAGTGGAATGTGTGTCCTCAGGGAAGTGAAATACTATATTTTAAATTCTTAAAAATATTCACAAATTATTCACAGACTCAGTAAAGTTGATGAGTTACTGCTAGGATTAATAAATAAATAGTTCAACTTTGTATTCAAGATATTCAAGACACAGTGTTCTATGGGGGAAAAAAAATGAGTTTTGTCCCAAACTAAAGGGACTGGTAGTTATAAACAATAAATAAATAAATAAATAAAATAGAAAGGTGAATGTCAAAACCTTACCTGTATAAAAGATCATAAAACTTTCATCAGAGTGCAGTTCTTTCCAAGAGACAATTCTGTTCAAGTGGTGGTAACAAATGTTTAATAGAAAAAATGCCCTGGGCCATGAGTTTGATTTATTCCATCTTGCAATGGTGAAAAATTTTATCATTAAGGAATGTCTGAAAGGAAAGAAAAGTCACTAGAGTTTATAAAAGTTAGGGGGAAAAAATACCCGAGGATCATATGGAGGCCATAGAAAAAGATGTGAATGAACTCATCTTGGGATATGCACAGGCCAGCTCTTCTCTTGTGAATAGCATGTTTCAGCAATAAAAAAGGCTGGGAGGGAACACTAAAGGACAAAACTGGATGTGACCTCTAAACCTACCATTTTTTCCTGAAGTCACAGTGGTGAGGAAATATTTAATATTACCAAAATGATGAAGTTTGACAGTCTCATTGCTAATCAGTAATGTATTTTGTCCATAGTCTACCAATTACACTTCTATGTATTAGCATAAAATAATTAAAATGTCTACAAAACATTTTCCTTAAATATTAATAATAGCTTTATTGTCATTGTCCTTTATCCAGTATATATATATACACATATATATGTCTATATACTTATATATGCATATATACACATATACACATATATATGAATATATACATATATGCACATATATACATATATGTATATATACACATGTATGTGTATATACATACACACATATATTTATTTATGTGTGTATATATGCATATATATGTATGATACATTATTATGAAAATATTACCTAACAGCAAAAGAGGACTAAATTATTATTGCCCATGATTGGATTTTTTAATACCCAAAGAATTAAACTTGGAAAGAGACATTAGAGAGAATAGTATGTACTTTTTCAATAATATTACATTTTAAAGAAAATTTATCTAATAAGTAATGTCAGAAAACAGGATGGTAGTTTTCTGCAATGAGACTTGCAAAGACTAAATATAAAATCGCATCAGGGAAATTTCTGTGGTGATGGAATTATCTAGGATGGTGATTACAAAAGAATGGACATTTATTAAATGCGATAAAACTGTAAACATAAAGATATATACATTTTAATCCAAACATGGTAACACATACCTGTGAACCCAGGACTTTCTGAGGCTGAGGCAGGAGGCTTTCAAATAAAAGCTCTGTGGAATTTATTGATTTGCTGAGATACTGTCTCAAAATTAAAATAAAAGAAAAAGGGTAAGATCCATAGAACCACACAAGTTTTTGCATGTATGTTTTATGTGAAAATGATATTTCTCATATAGAGAAGTATATTTGAAAAAATTGTCACATTATATTTTAAAACACTTGAAATTCATATGGAGAGTTTTTAATATTAAGTAGTGATAAAAACAATTTTCATATTGATTTATCTATTACTATTATCTTATACAATTTCACTTTTGAATTAATAATATATGAGTACTGTAATATAATATTAAATAATTCATATATACTGGTATTAAAAAGACTGTAAAATTTTATATGCTAAGCTCAAATCTTATTTCTGCTTCTAATTAGTTGCAATATAATTCTTTCAATAATTCTCTTATATTCTGTAAATGGCAATGATAATATTTAAACTTATTACATCTTTTTAGGATTAAAATTGTATGTGATAAACACGTACATCTGATAATACTGTCATTGCATTAGATATTTTTCTCATCCCTATTTCTTAGTATTAAATTATTATTGGATTTGCTAAAACAAAGAAAATGCTGTAACATTTCATTAAAATGAGAGAGTTACATTAAGGAAATTCTGCATTGCACTTTTAATGTCTTGAATAAACCATTGTAAATATAAAAAGAACAGGTAAAACAATACAATAAATTAGTAGAAATAAAAATATACCATTTTTCAAAGTCGTATCATTCTATAGTTATGCTCATAGTTATTTCACAAAAAGAAGTAAAACAGTAGTTTTTCCAGATGTATCCATTTTTCTACAAGCGCCTCGAATTTATCTTTCTATGGAGCCCAGTATTATAATTCTCTCTCTCTCTCTCTCTCTCTCTCTCTCTCTCTGTTTTTTTTTTTTTTCCTGGATAGACCTAATCTATATTGCTACCAAGGAACAACTACACAGCTACACTCAGAATGTATTTAATATGTACATCCACTTGTTTACTGAGAAGAATGGAACTTCATGAGCCACAAACATGAACTAACAAAACAATCAAATTTAAAACTTATGCTTTAAGAGAAGATATATTTACTGAGACTGAAAAAATTTACTACAGGAAATTAGTGACGATATGATCACGCCTATCTCCACAAGTTTGAGATGGCTTCATCAATAAAAGGTTTTCCACTGGAAACTATCAGTTTCTTCTCATCTGGTAAAAACTTGATGTTGAATAGAAATTAAGTTTGGAGATTAGATTGTTATGTTTACGTTAGGATTCCACAACAAGAATAACTTATTTGGACTGTTCAAACATAATTGAGTTATCTTTCCAGTTCTATGTTATTTTCTGTTCTTGTTGTCTGTACTGGAATTCTTTACAATAAATTAGAACACATAGGCTCATTCTATGTCTTTAAAATGATCCAAATTTCAGTTTACCAGTTATTGCTGTCCATAGTTCACTCGTGAAAACTGCTTGGTGCAGTAGCACTGGAAAGCAGTACCGGTGCGCTTTGATGCATCACTAGGAACATTTTCCTTTACTTTTCATATCACTTCAATTCTCCATGTAATCTGAGGGTTTCTTGTGAATTTCCTCCATTATACTCTCTTTATGAATACTTATTTGCAAATATTAAAAACATTCTCCATTTAGCTGTTGTTTTGTAATAAATTCTATAGTCTATTTCTGGAAAAATAAAATATAAATTCACTCATAAGAAAAAAATTCTGTGAAGTTTTTTTGTTGTTGTTGTTTTGTTTGTTTGTTTGTTTGTTTGTTTTTTGAGACAGGGTCTCACTTTGTGGTTCAGGCTGGCCCTGAGCTCAGCATCAAACTCACATCACAACAATCCTCCTGCCTCTGCCTCCCGAGTGCTGGCTTACAGGTGTGAGCCACCACGTCTGGCACTGGGTGACTGAATCCAGGCCCTTGCACTTGCAAGACAGGCACTGGAACCACCGAGCTAAATCCCTGGCCCAGGAGTCAATATCCTGTTCAATGAGATAAAGAGGAGTACAATGCCGGTTAATTGTAAAAATATTTTAATGATTTCATACTCAATGATTATTATTTTCTACTGTAATGAATATTTCCTGATCAAAAGTGGTTCGTTTTTTAAAGAGTAGGAGTGATTATATTACTGGATGGCACAAAATTTTGATTAATCTTTTTTCCTAATTTTTATTTGTCTGTAGCATTTTCTCTAATACTATTTTTATTCCTAAGAATTATGATTGCATTTTTTTCATAAGTTATAGTGGGAGTCTTTCTCATGATACTCTTTGGAAGAAGGTCATACAAATTCTACTTATTTTTTTCAACCAATTATATAAAAAATGTAGTTTTTCTCAGTATTTATGTTTCAGAAGTGAACTAGAAGAAAATGAGAAGTGAAACTGAACATTACTTAACTTTCTTTATACAGTGAGCATTGAAAAAAAAAAGTTTAATTTATGATACCAGGGATGGTCCCCACAGCCCTGCCTATGCGAGGCACGAGGTAGAGTCACTCAACTAAATCCCCACTCCCAAATCATTGAAAATTAATGAATTAAAACATTTAAAAGAGTTTGTGTCACTCACTTATTTGTAAATTAAGGTACTGTAACAAACTCAACTAGTTACCTTTGCATTTATATTTTTTTGAGAACATTCCATTTTTTTTCCACTGTCCAAAAACAATCATGTCTGATTATTGAGTTTAGTGTCATATAGAATGTTCTGAATGAATATTTTATATGTATTAAGCAACTACATTTCTCTAGGAATTTTACATCTACATATAAATAACCTTAGAAGAATGAGTCACTGAAGATTGAAAGTATAGTATTTTTGTCTGATTTCATGACAATCATTTTTTCTATGTTTGATCTCAAAAAGAAAATTCTGAATATTTCATGTAAATTTAAAGTGAGGGTAATTTGATGAGAAAAACATAATTTGTAGAGAAATGCCATAAATGATCTTCCTGAATAGTTACCTTATGAAGAAATAAGTATGGAAATACATACATTTTGAATTTTTTTTTTAAGTCCCAGCACATTAAATCATGGAAGAACTATTTTGTGGAGAAGAATATAATCCTCAGATTTATTTTTATTCACTAAGATATCCTTTGCTTATTCTTTGTAACTGCTCATTGAGGTACGTAAAGGATCAATTAATAGTGTAGGGAAGGGAAATAATTATTTTTCTGCTGCATTTTTTAAGAAAATGACTATCATTATTTGATTAACACACACACTAAAGATCAACATTTTTTAAGAAAATAGAAACTTTTAGAAAATGAAATTTCAAACATTCCTTCTTTTTCACAGGCCAGGTCTTGTGTTAGAAATAGTCACTAAATGTAACTTTTAATCAAGAAATTCCACACAGGAGTATTTTCAAATTTACAAATACTCTTATGTTATAAATTCAATCCCCTGGTTACCACTAGTAAAGAACCATAAATTTATAAATCTAAATTTTCACTTAAGCCTGAAAATATACAGCAATATGCCCTAAGAATCTGAATTTGGGTATCATGAATCAATGCAAATAACTAACTTCCATGTTAGTGTTTGAAATAAAGCATTACTACATTATTCTTCTCCCTTCAGTCTCTGGGATACACAAAGAGGACTATGGATAGTGCTCATTTCTCTTCTGAAAGAGTGCCCCAAGGTGGCGCAGTGGGAACCAACAATGAGAGCGTTTCTGATAACCAAAGTGTCTCAGAAACAGTGCGCCAAAAACTGGCTTTAATTCAGAACAAAATCTGCCAAAAGAAATTATCTTGATGTATGTTTATAATTTTCAAAGGAAATTTATTAGAACTACTTGGACTTTTATCCAAAGAAACTGGACTAAGCACACGAGATGAATGAAATCTTAAGTAAAGAATTTTGACAGTGAATGAATCAAAGTTTAGAATGAGCTGTTAAGAGATTTTATCTACTAAAATGTGTTTAAGGCTTTTTAGTAAAAGGACCAACTACTATTCAGCCATTCTTTATTACCATATGAGATATAAATATATCTCTGGAATTGTACAGGAACAAAATTACTGAAAAAATAAAATTAGCTGCTTCTCTTTGTATAGGGATTTGATATGTATATAGATATACAGATATGATATATATAGAGAGATATGATATGACATATGTCATCACATTTATCATCTCATGTATTATATATCATTTCACATATCATCTTATATTATATCATATCAATTATATCATATTTATATGATCTTTAAAATTTCATGCTAAAAGTGTACGTTGGAGATTTTATTCAATATTAGGTACTCAAGGTATTCAAAGAAAGAAGGGGTAAAATACAAGGGTAAAAAGAATGTGACCATAGTAAAGAGAAAAAGAAACAAAGATTATCTATATGGGGGTGGGGATTCCAGGGTGTGGGGAGGGGAAATGAGAGTCAAGTCGTGTCATATTCTGGTACAAACTCTCAATGTGGAATGTGATGATTATGTGTATTCATAAGTACCAATAAAATTTAAATAAAGCAAATTAAAAAGATATTCAAAGAAGAATATCTTTTGAGAAACATTTTCAAAGATTCTTTAGGTTGAAAAAAAACAGCAACGAGCCTCTAGTAAAAATTATATTTTACATAGAATAATTACATCACTGACAAGCCAGATGCCTATTTAAACACAAGTTCTTCTAAGGATTTTTTCTTTACCCTACATTACAAGTATGAAATCATTTTCTTATATATTTCAATCTCAATTTCATAGATGTTTGATGAAGAAAAATATTTCAACTATCTTTTATTCATTTTGACCTGCCACAAACTTTTCCTGTGATGCGTTTTTACTGGATGTTTTCAAAGACTTGTGAGTTACTTTGCTTAGCAAACCCACCCTGTACTCTCTTGGTTACCACCGATGTCCTGGAGAGTCTTACTGGCCATTCCGCTGAAGCCACAGAGATTGACTCCGAAGAATGTTCAAACATGGAACTTCTTGTCACAAGATTGGCCTTTGGAGGAGAGACTCTGATGACTCCTTCAAAGCAAACTCATGGTGTTGGGATCAATCCTCTGCCTATTTCTTTTCCGGAAAACCGCTGACAGATCTTCTGACCTATTAATCCTCGATAAGGTATCAGCATCACAGGGCCAGTGACTTATTTTCTGTGCCATCAGATTGCTGTAATCTCTACCTAGATCGTGGAGGAGCAATTATTGTACAATCTCCCCTTGCCCAGGAACTTTTATCTTTTTTTTTTTTTTCCTCTTTGCTCAGTGGCTTCCTGAAGCCAAGAGGGAGCATTGAAACTTTATTCAGTTAATTATTATCTCTGAAATTTAAGTTCTAGGCAGATTAACTACCAGCTCCAAAGTATATAATGTGCTCTAAGTTTCATATTTTAAGTAGAAAATTTATCATACTCATTTTTCCAACTTTGACATCTTAGTTCTCCCGAAGGATCAGTGTTACCATCGCTACCTAGATATATGGACAGATGTTTTTAAACACAATGTAACAAGAATAAACAGTTTTTGAAAGTACAAATGATGTGATTCACTGGATACTATTACCAAGTATTACCTTACTTTTAATATCTCAACAATTTGGAAGTAGGGGACAAAGATAGGAAGCAAGAGCTATTCATAGGAAGTTCAGCAAGGCTCTGTATCACATAAAACAGTAAAATAAAGAGCTGGAGTGTATTCAAAGTAAAAGCGCTGGATTTAATCTCCAGCATAGAAGGGTAATAGAAATGTATAAAATGTTAATGAAAATGTACATAGCTATTACCATTCTCTTTGCATATAAAGATGCAAATCATGGGTTGTAACTACAGTTGGGATAGTAGCATTATAACAAATGCATATGAAGTAATTCCTGCAAGGTGTCAGTGAAGCATTATCCAAAGAATACACATTTGAAATTAAATTTCAAGAATAGGAAAAAATAATATATTTAAAAAGCATGTAGAGAGATTTGTGATATAGACTAAGTTCAAAATCTTTTGGGCTAGCATTAACTTCTTATATTTTGAACTATTGTAAGTGAGGCCCAGGGTGGAGAAGATGTGTTCTCAGGTGAAGATATTAAGTAATCAATGGCTGAAAACTCAGTGTGGGAATTACATTACTGATTTTAGAATCTTTTATTTGGATTGCACTCACATTTCTGTATAGCATACCACTAAATATTATATTTTGGTAAATTTAAAAATATCTCTGATACTAAAAAATTCACATTCCTTTTTAATCAAAATGTATTGTGAGCTTGTATAATATATTAAAGAGATACTATCCCTATGAACAAGAATAACTTTTCAAGTTAAATATCTGTTCATATTAAAGAAAAAAATAGTAATTCAGAGCTAATTTTTTCTTGTTTTCATTTAAAATGTTGGTTTTTCTTCACAGTGCTTCAGAAATTAAGAATCCTGAGTGTTTTATATTAACTTTAAATAGGAATAAGTATTCTTCTGAAATTGTTTCAGAAGCAAGTTACTATGCTATACTATCACTTCTTGTGTAACATTATCTAGAATACATATTAATAAAATAGATATTTTAGGATCCTTGGTTATTTAGCTGTTTTTCTTAACCTGTCATGTAGTGAATAAATATTGTGTGATAATATTCCTTATAATTAGACCTCAAACAAAACATTCAGTACATAAAGACACAATTTTTACAATTAGCATACCTTTTCAAGAAAGTAAGCATTTAATATTTAATTATATTAAAATGAGTAACCTGTGCATCAGTAAGTGCACATGCAGAAATAGACAGGAAGGGAGAGAAATGTGGGGCAATGATGAGAATAAAGATGCAGTCAGCACTGGAGAAGATGAAAAGGAGAAAGTCATGGCTGAAGGATCCATATTGACTGATGAGGGAAGACAAAAACTAATAATTCTGAAGGGGAGCCATGCCTTGGGATGTATATGATGATTTCATCTTCATTTTATCATGGAATGTTACCAGGAGTAGAAAGACTGAAGCCAGAAGAAAGCTGTTATATTGTATAACTTAGGATACAAACCAGATATCCTTTCCAGAGGAGTAGTGTTATAAACACTTGTAATAATTCCAAGTTTTAATGATTGATCATTAAATCATTAATTTAATGATAATCCCCTGTCCCAGGGGATAGGAATTCACTGGAAAGTACAAGTGTTGCTTTGATTTATATATTTATTTTGTTGTATCATATATAATTTGATAAAATTTGTACATATACATGCATTATGTAAAGTGAATATTAAAATGATGTGTTGTAATTCTAAAGCATTTTATAGTTATATTCATTTTATATTTATTTAGAATTGTTATTTGCAAAGAAAATGATTCAAAAGAAGGTTAATTACTAGTTGATTATTTTAGAACTTTTGAATTTTATTGCATGACAGAAGCAGAAGTGAAAATTCAAAGTAGAAAATCTTTCTATATATTTTTTCCTTTTTACCAGTGAAAGTACAGCAGCGTTATTTCTTTTTCATTTCCTGTGAAATGCTGTACTTCCCTGTGGTATGACAACTGTCAAATTTTTGATTAATCACTGATCATCCCTCCATAAAATCAGAACAGATGTGAACCAATGACTGGAACCATTAGTGAGTCATTCACGCTTTGAACAAAGGGAAACCTCTTCTAGAAATATCGTCCGCAGTTTTCTTATGATGGCATTTTAAATTTCCGCAGTATAAAATGTCATAGATAAAATCAATGGTTTCATTGTTTCTTTTATTCTCCCGAAGTGATAAAGCACAAGTAATATATGTCAATTTTGGAGGAGCATTTCAGAGAGGAGTGATATTTATATGTCTATTTTGAAGGATAAGTTTTTCCATACTAAATGTTTTTGATGTTCAAAAATATTTTGTTCCAGATTTAATCAAATGTATTGGTGTGTTTTAGATAAACACAGAGATCATTAGAGGATATTTGTATCTGTACAGAACATATTTTAACTTTTTGTTGATTCTCCTTTCCTCATTTCAACTCATCTCGTTATTATTGAAGGATTTTTTTTCCATTTTTCCTTATTTTCTTACTGTTTTCCTTTTCCTTTTTTCCTTTCCCTAATCCATTCCCTTAGTTCACATTCCCATTTGAGCATTTTCATCTTATTTTATAATGTCTAGTGTACATTTTGTTTCTTACTTACACACTGAGTGTGCCATACCAGAGAAACAACGTGATATTTATATGTGTGTTCAATTTATTTCATGAGTATGATCTCAAACTGCGTCCATTTGTTAGAAATGTCTCATTTATCCTCTTCATGATAGTGTAGTACTGTATTATATAAAAACCACATTTTCTTTATCTATTCATTGGTTGATGAATATTTGGATTGCTTCCAAGGCATGACTATTATAAAGTGCAGTGCTATAAACATGAGTGTTCATGTATTACTGTGATATGATGCTCTGAATTATTTCAATAAAATACTAAACGGTGATTAGCTGGATAAAATGGTTATGCCTGCAATTTACTATTTACAACTTAAAACATGTGTTTACTGTGTTGTATGTGTTTATTTGTGTGCATGTGTATGTGTGCATATCCCTGAAGAGAAAGAATACAAATTGTAGTGACTATAAATAAAAGGTGAGGTTTATACATAACACCAATTTATCATTTTTTAGGGCTAAGTAATACACCATTTACAAGGGAAAAATTCTTTACCCAGTCCCCCATCGATGGGCACGTGGGTTGCTTTCAAAATTTAACTATCACAAACTGAGCTTCTGTAAACATGCGTATACATATATGATTGTGGTATAATTCTTTTAATTCTTTTGGGTATATAACTAGCAGGGCAATAGCAGGGTCAAATAGGACCACTAATTCTAGGTTTTTAAGGAATCCTCATACTGATCTCCATAGAGGTTGCACAAGTCTACACTGCCACTAACAGTGGAAAAGGATTATTTTCTTCCCATATCCCTTCCAGTATTTGTTGGTTGATTTTTTATAGCAGCCATTCTTTCTGGAGTGAGATGGAATTTCAGTGTTATTTTCATCTCCATGAAATGACAGTGAATGAACAGCAATGTTGAACAATTCTTCATATGTTTCTTTGCTGCCTTTATTTCTTTCTCTGAAAAAAATGTCTTTATTTCCAATGTCCGTTTTTGAATTGGAACTTTAAAGCACTAGGTTGGGGCTGAATTTTTTAAGTTCATTGTATACTCTACATAGCAGTCTGTTGTCTGAGAAACAACTGGTAAAAAAATATTTCCCATGATATAAGTTGCCTTTTCACTCTTAGTGATTTATCTTGCTATGCAGAAGCCTTTTAGTGGGATGAGATCACAGTTGTTGATTCTTTCTGCTAGATTCTGTGTTGCTCAGGTTTTGTTCTTAACGTGATTTCTTCGGTCAATATCTCAAAAAGTTCTACCTGATCTAGTTTCCAGTAGGTTTAGTGTTTGTTTTAATATTTAGACCCTACTCTGCTTTGATTTTAGTTTGAGGTATCATGAAAGAGATACATCTAGCTTTAACCTATGACAGTTGAAACTCAGTTATTTCCGCACCACTTGTTAAAGAAGCTATCTTTTCTCCTCTGAGGATGTTTGGCTCCTTGTCAAAGATGGGGTGGCTAAGGATGTTTTGAGTTGTTTATGTATCTTCTAGTCTGTTCTGTTGATCCTCTGGTCTCTATTTTGGCAGTATCATCCCTTTGAAGTATACTTTTAAGTTGGGGATTGGGATACCTCTGCCATGTCTTTGTTGCCTAGAATTTTTTTTTCCATTATGCCCTCACCTGCTCCCCATATTTTACTTACATTGCAGCATTTTTAGGTAATTTCCTTTAATACATTTTATCATTCTGTTAGATTTTTTTAAAAGCAGAATATTCAGGATATAGAAAGATTATTATATTTTAGAAGAAAAGCAAGTTTTATTTGTTTGTTTTTGTTTATTTTTTTTAGATAGTGTCTCATTTTTTTAGTTCAGCCTGGCTCTGAGCTCAGTCTTGAACTCACAGCAGTCATCCTGCCTCTGCCTTCCAAGTGCTGGAATTACAGATGTGAACCACCATGCCTAGCACTGTGGTACAAGGTTCTGATTGCTGGTGTGTGTGAGTCACCATTCTCAGTATTGTTGTATGTGGTTACCAGGGATCAAACACCCCGGCCCGTACACTTGCAAGGCAGGCACCGGAACCACTGAGCTATATCTTCTTCCAGCAAATGATTTATTTAAAAATATTTTATATTAAATTTTTGTTATTTCTTATAAATTAAAATTAAGAATATTGATTTTAACCAGCATTTGACACCAAACAAATACATGAAATGCACGTCCATTCAATTTGTCCTAAAACTATGTAAATCACTGATAGCTTCATCAACTGCCTTGCAGTTTTTCCTTTTTAATTTCTGGTGATGAGAAAATGTACCTTTACATAATTTTAAATATTTCTAATGCTGCCTGAATTTTCAGAAACTTTCAGAACATCATGGATTGTTCTTCAAATATTTTCCCACTTATTTCAAAACATTACTTCTTGTGATTCTTCCCCTGCTTCTAAAATGGGAAAATACATACATGTTTCTCTGTCAATTTAAAAGGTTCACATATTGAAGATTGAAACAATGCATCATTTTGATATCTCTGTTCCATGTTATGTTGTCATCTTAGCTTACAGTTTCTCGGTCTTCCATGTAGTTTTAAATATTTTAGCACTTCATTCCCATTTCCGAAGAGTGTTCACAGCTACTTTTAAGGTATAACTACCTAAAAGTGTTGGAGTGCACTCACTATTAAAAGAGAACTTACGTTATATTTGTTAAGATATTTTTAAAGATATAGGTAACATATGAAATGGATATAACATAACACCCTTGTAGTCCTTCAAGACTTCTTGGTCATAATTTTCACTCTTATTTTATAATATCCCAACTTTATACTAACTAGATAGATTTTTAAATCTAAATATTTACATAATATCATTCTTTGAATGTTCCTACATGAATATGATTTCATTTTCCCCTAGTATCTGATTTTCTGCTTTAATAAACTCCATGTCTTCAGTTCTGTTGTTAACTTACTATCTTTTTGGAAAGTTTATCCTATATGTTTTTCATCAGTATGACTTTCAAATGTTCACCTGAGTGCAAATCAGAACTTCATGTTTTGTCAAGCAGAACAGAGGGATATTTCCAAGGTTATACTGACCTGATAATCAACAGCTGAATGTGAAAAAACTTTTGCTCAGTTCCTGATGAATTTTCTTCCTAAATATATTATAGTCTGTTATAAACAAAATCATAGATAAAGTAGAGCTTTATTTTCAATTTAGTTGTCACCTATTTAAAAACTTTGAAAGGGTCTTTGTTCTACACACCATTTGGTAAAACTTGCCTTTTCTTGAAAACGAGGTTTCTCTTCTATAGACCAGATGCATAAACTAGTTGACAGATGCTGCTTCCCTACTTCAGCTTCCCAGTCACTCTGTTAGATGGATTTACTACTTTTCTGTGCAGGAAGTGCTGGGTTTCAGTAAACATGCCAATAACCTCAAATGCAGTGACCTCGGCATGAAATAACTTTTCCAAAGCTGAAATAACAGCTGTTTGAAACTTATTATTTATCACCCTTATACACAATATATTTGCATCTTTTCTTTCCTCTCATAAATATAACTTTAGTGCTTTTGTTACCTTCTGGAAAATGTGCATAAAGGAAAATATATAATTGTTCATGATAATCAAGAATATTTAATTCATTAGGACACAAACTGTGCACATTTGCTTTGGAAGAATGATAAACATACACTCTATAATAATTGGAAAAATTGTAAAAGACCTAATTTAGTGTGTTCCTTCCATCTTTTTGTATTGCCTGAGATAATAGATCTGATCATAAAAAACAGTTTCCTCTAAGGATGTAACAGTTTTTCTATCAGAAAAATCACAAATAGCAATGTGTTTCAAAAATATTCACCTAAGAATCACTTAAAATCATTTATGCTTGAAAAAGACAGTATATTCTCAATATCATTAAAATAATCAGAAAACAAATGTAAGGAAAAATGGAATATTCCATCTCAAATATATGTCTGTATATGTGTATAAGACTGATAATATCAGTGCCAATGTTAAATGTTATTTAGTTAAGTATACCAAGAGGAAATTATATTCGTTTGTAAATTTGAGTCTGTAAGATCTGAAAATATAAACGTAATGGAAACATAATGGAAATTATATTTGGTTTTACTACAGATATCTCTGATTTACAATTCTACTTTACAGTTTCAATTATTTCTAAAGCATAACGTGATATTTTAAAGTTAAGTAAACATGAAAAAATCTATTTGAATATATTTTGCGATGTTTATTAAAATGTATAAAGATCTCATGACTTCTCAGGAAAAATGAACAGAATGGTAATTTTTCTAAGAGGAAAGATATTCTCTATAATCTATTTGTCTGAATGCACATGACTGATGTAGCATTCTTTAGTGTATGTGTCAGTTAGGCTGTATGGAACTGATGGGAGTTATCTTGTCCTGGTGGCCATTGCTCTGAATCTTTTCCACTCTATGTATATTTTGTTTCTCTTACATCCTGGATCTTACTCATGATGTCATTCTTTTTCTTTACATTCTTTCTTCTGAGTTCATGCTTTGTGCACTTTCTCATACCTTTAGCTTTGCCCTGAAGTATTACTGTGCAGTATGTATCTGTATAGCTTCACTTCTATCAGCTGTTCTATTATTTCTACTTACAAGAGCTTGATATTAATTCATTTCCAATCTCAGAGTTCTCTTGATAACACAAGTAAAATATGTTGAAAATCATACTCGATTCTCATTTTCCAGCTGTATAAAGCAGAATTTCTGCAGAAAGAGCTTATCCGGGATTTATTTCTTTATCCTGATAAACTTTTCCAGTATTTCAAAATATATAGAAAAATTGAAAGACCTCCTTTTTATCAGCAACACAGTTAACATTTTACTTTATCATTTGTAAGTGCACAAATCCATCCATTTTTTCTAATTTTGGTGCTTTAAGAGCAAAAATTAAACATTTGACATGATGAAAGGGCTCTAAATATTACTGAATAACACAGCTTTTGTGTACTTACATCTACACAAAATAAACAAATAAACAACTGTGTCAGTGTGAAAATAGTTTTAAAAGTACTTCTACATGATTAACAACCCATTTCTGTGGTTGTTAAGATAAATTCTTTGTCCATGTGGCTCCTTTCCTAATCCATCCTAACTAGACATATATGCATAATTTTTGATGTCTGCAGGACTTCTCTAAAAATTACCTTTAATTTTAAAATTCTACATTAGATTTAAAGAAGAATTGGATTTGCTTTTAGTTCTTATTTATAATATTATAGCAAATTT
Source organism: Petromus typicus (assembly GCA_004026965.1). NCBI lineage: Eukaryota > Metazoa > Chordata > Mammalia > Rodentia > Petromuridae > Petromus > Petromus typicus. Next base: position 4,011 of record PVIR01029661.1, on the reverse strand, counting down.
GGTAATATATATATACATATAAGTAAATATGTGCATATATATGAAATATATAAATATTGACTGAACCATATGACAGATATATTTCATAGAAAATTTTGATATTAAGAAATCAAGAGATTCTTCTTCCCAGAAAGATGAATTACAGAGCTATTCTGTGAAATCTGCCTGTGCTGGAACTGATGTTTGCCTTATTTACAGCCAAAACATGACTCAGGCAAATGTTCTTTTCTTCTTATTCTCCCAGGCAGTGTTTCTTTCATTTTTAAATTTCCTCTGGGGAGTTAGTTAGTCCCACACTCTGCATGAGTCTGAAACACTGCTCTCTGTGGTCCAACCACGAAACCCAAGCTCCTCTTGTATTTCAACAAGAAGTATTAGCTTCAGTGGCAACTTGCCACATTATTTTTCAAGTCTCTCAAATATTTGCTGCTGTTTCTTATTTTGTATTTTCTTCATTTTTTCTGTGAATACTGCTATGTGCATAATAGAATATTTTAAAGCAATTTTATCAGTGATTTCTAAGTGTGTCAGTTCCTTGTTCTTTTTAAGCTGTTTTGTTAGTTTTACTGCAGGATGTAGAATTTCACCTTGGTCATCATATTATTGATTTTATAATGGAACATTTTAAACTTTGAAATATTTTGGGAAGTTTTTGTTTCATTTATTAAGTATATTAAGACTGAATAAGAGATCTTGCACTTTTGTACTTATTCCTTGTTATAAAATTGAGTTTCCTTTAGTTGTTACTTGTTGTTGACCTACACACCAGAAATTAATTTCTTAATTTTTGAAACTAATTTAAATAATATTTTACCATTAATCCATTTTATCTTATGAATCTTGCAAAGTATTTCTGTTTTAGTAATTTTATACTATTATTTCAAATGTTAATGATACAACACATAAATTCTTAAACTTGATAAAGCATACATTTGTTGTCATGTGGCAGTGAGATTTCAGTTAGATCCAAAGTGACGAATCTAAGTCTATGAAACATACAAGTACAACATCTAAAGGTCACAGATCAGATCTAGTGGATTCCCCACTAAAACTAAGTAATACTTGCTCATGTGTTCATAGTTTAGTCTCTGCTGGATATCACAGTGCATAGCACATAATATACATCTTGTAAATTATTTTGTGAATGGGCTAAAATTTTGTTCTATATGATTTTTTTCATTGAACATGCAGTAATTCACAGGAAAAATTCTACTTCTGTAGAGGTGGAGAATAATCATGCACTAGTATCAAAATAAGGATATCAGTTAAAACATATAGTGCTATTGGAATGACTGATATTATGATGTCTGAATTTAGAATGGAAAATAACAAAGCAGTAAAGGAGTACATAATATAATATGAACAGATTTTGAATATATGATGCACATTTAATTTCTAGTGAATTTTAAAATTGTTTTGCAATAATAACTGTTTATTTTCAAAAGTAGAGTCATAAAAAGTTGAAAGACTTAATGTCCTCTCAATATATCCCTTCCCTTTTTACTCAGTGCTTGATTTAAGGTTGTTAGAAAGTAGAGATTCTGATTAAAGTTGAGAAAAAATAGTCTAGTAGAACAGAGGGGCCATATTTGTGTTTATTTCTGTGATCCAAATACCAAATTTACTTAATTTCTCTTCCAAAATATTATCATCCCAAACTAAGTTTTTACTGGGTGCATAATTTTGAGTTCTTGTCTACACTGACTTCTCTAGTCCAGCAGCTATCCCTTTGCTAGTGATATTTTTTTTTTTCCTGAAACTCTGTCCTTTTTGGTATCTACCTTCATAGACCTGAGTCAGTAACTAACAGACCAAAATATATCCCAAGAGGACTTCATCCAGACTTCAAGATATTACACTGAAGCTGAAAGTATGTTCACTCACATATTTAATTTATTATTTTAGATTTTAAATTCTTTGTTTAAACAATGTGATATTTTCTTTCATTTATTTGTAATAGGCAGTATTTTTATCTAGTCTGTTCTTAGTAAAGATGCACTGATCTGAGCTTAGTATATGAACCATTGACATTAGCAGCATATATTTGAAAAAAAATGATGGATTGTGTGATGGATTTGGGGCTACTTTTAAAGCCATATATACTCCTCACTATTATTAATCTTTAATGTACCTGTTATAATATTTATTTTTACTATGAATGCTGGTAAGCAATCTCAATTCAAATATGTGTGAACACTATAACAATCCTTTACCATTTCTTTGCTGCACTGTATATCTTCTCTGTATTAGCTTCTTGTCATATTTATAGACAATAAAGTCTATAGGCAATAGAGAGAGAAACATATGCCTTCATCACAGATTTGGATGTAGCACTAGGTTTCAAAATATATTTTACAGAAATGAGACAGTTTAACGTTTTAATGTTTTCAGTGCTTCAGAAAATTTCTCATCACTTTTATCTTTTCAATGACAACAAAAGATATACAATATAGGAACAAGATTCATTAAGCCAATAACTCACAGAGAGAAGTTCTTGTTTTATAACTTACATGTTATATCTTTGCGATTTTATACAGGTTTTAAGATGATAATTACTTAATGGTTATAAATTATGCAAGTACTTGCTATCGACCTATTTAACTTATTTGATGTATTTATGATTTGATGTTTACTGAAAGTAAGTCATTTAAAATCTTACTTCCTGTATATTTAAAGAAATAATGATTTTGTTTTCACAAGATATAGTTCCCATCAATAAGTGGCATATTCTTCAGTAGATAAAGCACCTGTAAAGATTTTTAAATTTACCCAGGAGTCTACAATACAATGATTTCAACATAAAATAAAGAAATTTCACCTTGAAAATTCATATAGAAATAATTTGGAAATAAGGCTTTATAATATTTCCATGAATGGTGATAGTTTCTCCTAGGAGAGTATATGTTAGAGAAATTTGTATAACAATTAATTGAAGATGTGGCTGAAGCTATAAATTTAAACATCTTCTTAAGTACTACACTTTACTGTTCACTAGATATTATAACCTACTTCAGAGTGAGTTCAGAGAAGATGATTAATTATTGCTGCAGGTACTCTACAGCCTTAATATTATATGCTAAAAGGACAAAGATTTCAAAAGATTTTACTGTTGTGATTTTACTAATTCTTGAACAGAAAACAAACAAAAGAACATATTTTAATACATTAGATCTATATAAAATATATTTTCCGATGAAGAAAATTTTTTTAAAATTTATTTTCCACTTCTCTCACATTAAAAAATAACTCACTAATATATGTAATGTTATTTTTATGACTTACTAAATCAAAATTTTCAAATTCTTCATATTCCATCTCACTGAGAAAAATTATTTTTCAATAAAATTGAAAATATGCCTCGAACCTATAGTACACATCTGTTCTCACTATTTTCTTCCAGATAGAAAACTATAAAATATATTTTGCATAACAAGGAATATGGAGAAAAATCATGACCAACACTTATAAAAGTTTTAAATTTTTTGTTCAAAACCATCTTTTAAATTGTTTTCTATGCTTAATTTTGTAAGTATCTTCACTATTGCTTAGAGCTGATAAACTAACTGAGAAATGTAAGGGAGAGGAAGAGGTAGAATACTAAGATTATTAATCTTAGGTAGTTAATAAATTTTAAAATAATTTTCACATTAATCTTCATCAAATGCATTAAATCATGATTGTTATGGAAAATATAGGATTATATTTTTTTGAAAAATGGAAAGAGTTTTCTCTCAAGAAATAGTCAGATATGAAATATAAAATCAGTTTCAAGATTTCCAAGGAGAGGGCAGTGCAAGTGCACATTTTCCACAAATAAAAAAATAAAATAAAATAGCATCTGTGGCTGGAACTGAGATTGAGTAGTAAAGTCAGAGGCCTTATTCAATGTTTTATATTTTGATGTACATGTAATATTTATACTATGCAAGGGATATAACTATCTGTTTAAAATATTTACTAGTTCTCTGTTTCAGTGGCAATATAATGGTGAGTATTTTTATTGATCCCTTC
>PVIR01029660.1:0-19848 GCA_004026965.1 Petromus typicus | reverse complement strand
TGACTGCCCTGAGATTGGACAGTTATCTTTTCATTAGACTTGCAGAGTTCCAAATCTGTTTTGTAAGCTTCAGTTTATAAACTTACTACCCACAGAAGGTCCAGAAATGGGATAATAGTTTCACATGACTAATTTATTATTTATAAGTAAGATGATATGGTTTTCATTATTGCTACAATGTTTCTAAAAATACCACATTCTAAATATCATTTAGTGTTTTTAAGGTTTTATTTTCATTTAAATGTATTAGTACATTGTGTAGTACATAATGCTAGCATTCCTTGTATGGAGTTGGAACATGTACATAACATATTCCAGTTCCTTTTTTTCACACCCTATTCCTCCCCCCATCTCTTAATCCCCTTCCCCTATGAAAAAGATCTATCTCCCTACTTTCTATTATCTCAATTTTATTTTCTTTTTATTTAAACTCTGATTTTCTCCTATAAGATATCATGAACTATTTAATCTTGTTTTTCTGATTTATTTCACTGAACATCATGGTCTTAAGTTGCATCCATTTACCTAAAAATAATTCAGGTTTATCTTTATTTATGAAAGAGTAAATGTGAAAACCATTGGAACAGAATAGAAGATGCAAAAATGACCTCAAGTGCATTCAACTCTTGGATCTTTTTTTACAAAGTACAAAATAGATAAGCCAAACAATTGTGTATGACCTATCATTGATTGCTGACTAGAGAACTTAAAATATTTTCAGTCCTTCCTTTCTTCCTTCCTCCCTTCCTTCCATCCTTCCTTCCTCCCTTCCTTCTAGTGTGAAACTGGTATTACATGTACATTTATCCTTGAGAGCTTTTCTGGTTGTATTTACCTTGGCCTTTCTGACTTCAGCTCTGTATTCCTATACTGTCCTCTTGTCCTTCATAGTTACTCATCATGTCTGAGTTTTGTACCCTTCTGCTTTTCATGTTCTGACACTTACATAATTCATCCTTGAGTCAAAGTGTTATCGAGCAGCAATGTTCTTCCTCAGTCAAGTTGCCATACTTCCTCTTAGCCTTTGACTCTGAGAGGCTCCTGTTCTGCATTTCACTGTGCAAAAACAATTAAAGGTGCTGTCTTTTGGGTTTGATAATGGTAAGGTTGGCTGAATTTGGTAGTATCTTTAATATACATCTTGAGATTGCATAACTTTTCATCCTCTTGCAACTCTTAAAATCCACAAATCACAGTTCTTGCAATAAAGTCTATGAGATAGGGTCTCACTTTGTCATTCAGGCTGGCCTTGAACTCACTATGGAGCCCAGGTCAGCCTAAACTCACAGCAGTCCTCCTGGCTCTGTCTCCTGAGTATTGGGATTATAGGCATGAGCCTGTAACACCATGCCTGGTATTGTTATATGTAGCACCAGGGATTGAGATCAAGACCTTGTACATGCCAGGCAAATGCCAGAACCATTGAGCTAAATCCCCAGCCATAAAGGATATTTTTAAATTAATGCCGAGGCTTTCTCTTTTCATGTCTCTCTCTCCCTTAATTTTGAGCCTTTTAAAATTGTTGTTCAAATTTACATAATGCTCTTCACTTTTGTGTAAGAGAATGAAGATAATTTGTTTTTATTTCCTCAACAAATAAATATATTCAGCTGTGGTTGTCTAATCTTCAGGGCATAAAGTAAGTCACACTTCTTTTGATGTAGTCTATTTTATTCCTCACAGATTTAGAGGCTGTGGTATTTGGAAACAGACAGATAATGAGTAAACTGGTAGATTATGTGCAGTCTTTAAAATTCATGTGATATCTCTGTTTGGTCAAAATTATTATCACCAAGTTACTTAACTGACAAAGTCCTAAAGAAACAAAATAATAGACAGTTAACTAAATATTTATTATAAAGTTGGAATCTGTAGTGTCCAGATGTGTTGCTTAAACAATTATCCATAAAACTGCATGGTACTGGAAAAGTAATGGACCTGAGGATCAGTGGAACAGATTAGAAGTTCCAGAAACATCTCCAGATACAATGAATCGCCTCATCGCTGACAAAAGAGCCAGAAACCCTCAATGGAGAAAAGATTGCCTCTTTAACAAATGGTGCTGGGAAAACTGGGCTTCAATCAGCCAAAGACTAAAGCTAGACCTATCACTTTCACTGTATACAAAACTAAAATCAAAGTCAATAAGAGCCCTAAATATTAAAACAGACACACTAAATCTGCTGCAATACAGGTTAGGTAAAACTATTGAAGATATTGTCTTAGGGAAAGGTTTCATGAACAAAACCTCTATAGCATGAGAACTGGCAGAAGAAATCAACAAATGGGATATCTTTTTCTTAAAAAACTGCTACAGGGCCAAGGATTTAGCTCAGTGGTTCTGGTGCCTGCCTTGCAAGTGCAAGGGCCCAGATTCAATCCCTAGTAACTACATACAATAATGCTGGGTGTGGAGAGTCACATCTACCAGCAATCTGTACCATATACCACAGTGCTGGATGTGGTGGCTCACACCTGTAGTCCCAGCACTAGGAAGGCAGAGGCAGGAGGATTGCTGTGAATTTGAGGGTGAGCTCAGGGCCAGCCTGAACTGCAAACAGTGAGACCCTGTCTCAAAATACATAAATAATATCAAAAGCTTCTGTACAGCAAAGAACACCACCAATAAAGTGAAAATTTAACCAACAATGTGGGAAAGAATCTCATATGTGAAATAAATAGGTCACAGATGTGTAAATATTGTATCTTTTCTCTGTATTAGAAAATGAAGATGTAAATGAGTTCTAGTATATATAATTGATATTGTGAAATAGAAAATATTTAAAAGGAGAGAAGGTATAGTGGTAAATAATGAGGGGAAAAAAGAATGCAATAGCAATAACAAAAGGAAACAAGTCTTATGTATATAGGGGGTGAGGGTTTGCAGGGTGGCTGGAGAAGGGGAAAATGAGAATCAAGTTGTGTCATATTCTGGTACAAACTCTCAGTGTTGAATGCGATGATGATGTGTATTCATAATGTATGAATAAAGATTTGAATTAAAAAAAGAATCTTTACCAGCTGTTTCTCAGACAAAGGGATACTATATAGAATATACAAAGAGCTTTAAAAAAATTAGTTCACTCAAATTTAAAGACCCAATTCAAAAATAGCCACCTGAAATGAAGATACTTTTCAGAGGAAGAAGTCAAAGCAGCTAAGAAGCATATGAAGAAATGCTCAACATCCCCAGTCATTCGAGAGATGCAGGTGAAAGCAACACTATGATTTCATCTCACTCCACAAAGAATGGCTGCCATCTCAGAACTAGCTAGCAACAAATGTTGGGGAGGCTAAGGGGAAAAAGGAACCCTTCTCTGTTGTTGGTTAGAGTGTTAACTTGTACAACCACTGTGGAGATCAGTTTGGAAATACCTCAAAAACCTAGGATTAGATGTTCCATTTGTCCCCGCTATTCTTCTGCTAGGTATTTTCAGAAAATAACTGAAAGATTCATATCACAACTACCTATGTGCACCCATGTTTATAGCAGCTCAGCTTGTGATTGCTGAATCTAGGAAAGCACCAAAATGTCCATTAACTGAAGACAGGATAAAGAAGATGAGGTTCTTTTATAGAACAGAGTATTATTCTGCCATAAAGAAGATAAGACTGAGTCATTCATACTCAAATTGAATGTACCTTCAGCACATCCTCATATGTGAAATAAATAGGTCATAAGTGTGTAAATATATCTTTTCTCTGGTGTGATTAAATGAAGATATAAACGAGTTCTAGAATATATAGTAAATATTGTGAAATAGAAAATATTTAAACAGAAATGAGGTGTGGGGATAAGTAATGAGGGGCAAAAAATCATAAGATGGCAATAAAAAAAGGAAACAAAGCCCATGTGTATAGGGTGCAGGAGTTGTAGGGTGGGTAAGGGAATGGGAAAAAAAGGAAAATTAAGTCGTGTCATATACTGGTACCAATTCTCATGTTGAATGTAACCATGATGAGTATATATAATGTACTAATAAAGATTCCAATTTTTAAAAATGTGTTTATGTGGATAGGATACATGGATAAATATGCCCAGTGATAATAATAACCTACTCCTTCCTTGGAGCTGTGTTGAAAACTAGTGAGAACCTAGTTATGAAACTCCTTTAAACTGTGAAACTATATACAAATGTTTGCTGTTATTGGAATCTCATTTTTCCTATCATGAATCTTTTAAACATCACTTTCACTTTTCTCCCATTAGTTCAGTAGGTCTGAATTAGAATGTGAGTGAAAAATCACTAAGTTTTGATTAGGAAATTGAATACTTATTCATTTCATATCTACTGCATAATTGTCAAAATTGTTAGTTTATTATGGAAAAAATAAAATTGCTGCAAAATTAGCTAAACTAGATTTTAACTGAAATTTTTAATTATTGAATACTTCAAGGTAAGAACCCACTCCACCATCTTAATGAATGTTAAAAAAAGTTTCTATCTTAGGTGATATACAGTATTAAGATCACTAGGTAGATAGGAAAACAAAACAAAACAAAAAAAACATGAATCCAATTAACTGTTCCCTTCAGCTATTTTTGTCTCCATGGAAGTATTTTTATACTGTATCATTATATTTCTATATTTCTAGCCATCCTTTGCCTCTGTTTTTGAAATTTGGAATGGTTTCCCAGTCATATATTTTATCAAAATCACAGAATTTCAACTGGGAAATAAACAGGATAAGATTGTTGAACCAGGGTGATGCAAGTTGGGGGACTTCATGGGAAGGAGCACTTTAATAGCATGGAAGCCAGTCTCTGTCTCTGTAGTCAGAAGGAGGGCAGTGGTGTTGGTGTTGGTTGGTGTTGGTCAGTGCTTATAGGAGCAAGAGTGCTGGCTGTATCTAAGTTAGATACAAGAAAGTTGTGAATGCAAGGTCATCTCCTGTACACACTCACAGTGACAGTACAGCAGCTGCTCGTTAAGTGCTGCATACCACTCTAGGAGCTTTCTTCATGGGTGTCAGCACTAATGAAAACTGAACTCTGCTCTAGAAAAGCAGAGTAGATTGTGTGGAGCACAAGGAGGCAGTCTGGGTCTGGTGTCCCACTAGCTGGGGAATTTCAGTTTTCTTGGGAATTGAGTTTTTAAACACCTTACTCTGATACTTCATGCTATTTTTTTCTGGTTGATTTGGGTAGTATTACCTTCCAATCTACCTAATCCATACTGCTGAAATTTCCAATCTATTACCTTATATTATTGTCTTGTTGATTTTTTTTTTTAGTCACTAATATAGCTTGGTTTTCTCAAGGGGAAGAAAACTCATTTAGTTCAAATAAATTCATGTTGGTATGAAGTTTTTTCTAGAGAAAATATGAAAATTTTCTATTTATTTGTGATGCTGAAAGCCTGAGCTATGTGAGATTGTTTAATCTCCTTGCAACATAGATAATTTCAATTCTTCCTCCTGTTTTTTTTCCTGCATGGTAATTTAAATGAGTAAGGGTTTCATTCTGTTAGTCAAGATTGCTATCTTTCTGTATTTCTCTAGGAGGCAAGTCATTTTGTAATTGCCAAGAGAGTTATTTTGAAATCCTTGAAGAAAAATCACTGAAGGCTAATTGATAATTCATTATGCTTATATTTAATCACATATTATGCCTCTATAATAATTGTCAGATTATATCTTGCACAGCAATAATACAAGGTAATACACTTTGATTATCATTAGCACATTTTTGGGGGAGGAATGAGGACAGGCATTTGCTCTTGAGATTCAGTGCATCCCTTTTGTTTAGTTGCCAACAACTTGTGCTGGCATTTATGTCAGCAATACTGAAAGCTCATGAGTTTAATGAATACTACTGTGTACTTATTTTATATTTCTATTAAATAAAATGTATCTCTGTATTAAAACAGAAGAGTAATAAAATCCTTCTCCCTCTTGGATATGACTATTTTAAACTGATAAGAACAGATACTACAATTGATCTTAGCCAAGAAGGCCGAGAAGCGGTTGGATATGACTATTTTAAATGCACAAGTTGCCTTTATCTGACTGTTAGAGTAACAAACCATTGATATCAGATCTGTGTCTTAATTCTAGGGCCTACCTCAATGCCTGATTACATGCATGTGAGACACTGGGCAGATGTCTATTAGACAGAAATACAGAACTCAATTCTATAATTAAGGAAACACATTTTTTTCCTCTTTAGGCTTTAAACTTTTTAGGTGTCTTTTGGTCTCATGTATTCACTCAATTCTCTCTCTCTCTCTCCCTCTCTCTCTCTCTCTGAGATAAGGTCTCACTTTTGTAGTTCAGGCTGGTCCTGAGCTACTATGTAGCCCAGGCAAGCCTCAAACTCACAACAATCATCCTGTTTCTGCCACCCTAGAGCTGGGATTACAGATGTGAGCCACCACACCCAGCTTTGTGGTGTGTGGTGTTGATTGCTGATGGGTGTAAATCACCAGGCCCAGCATTGTGTGGTATGTGATTACCAGTGAATCTCTGGCCCACCTCTCTCTCTCTCTGTCTGTCTCTCCTCTCTCTCTTTCTCTCTCTCTTAGTTTATCTCCATTTTTTTTTTTTACTTTCTCTTGTTCTGAAACACATTTTTATTTTAAAAAGCTTCTTTTTATGTTTCAAGAAAAATATCTACTTATTTGATCTGAAGTGCTCTTTACTTCTTTGGCTGCTATCACCTGATGAAGACTCAGACAGAGTAGACAATTAGGGGGGGGAAAATCACATTCAGAAGCTTTTTGAGGCTGGATAGGGCAGATGACAGAAGAATTAGCCCAATTCTGTACAATGTCACATCAAAATCCACTTTTACAGGGCTGGATATTTAGCTCGGTGGTTCTGGCAACTTCCTTGAAAGTGCAAGGACCTAGGTTCGATGTTGTAACCACATACCATAATGCAGGGTGTGGAGACTAACAATCACCAGCAATTAGAACCACATACCACAGTGCTGGTCATGGTGGCTCATGCCTGTATTGCCAACACCTGGGAGGCAGAGGCAGAGGCAGAAGGATTGCTGTGAGTTCAAGGCTGAGCTTAGGGCCAGCTTGAACTACAAAAGTGAGACCTGGCCTCAAAAAAAAGAAAAGACAATCCACTTTTACAACTTTGGGAGGAGGTTGAAAATGAGCCACCAGGAAATTGAACTACTAATATTAAATTGAATCCTGTAAAACAAAGAAATTAGCAAGATAGGACAGATAGAGAAACACAGAAGAAAGATCTTGATTCAGATGAGGAAGAAAACAGTAATGTAGTTACATATTTGAGAAGTCAAAAATGTACATAATGGTCATGTACAACTGATGATCCAATGTGAGAACTAGGTCAGAGAATGTTATTAGGTTCTTTCCAGGCATAAAACCTATTGGATAGGTTGCCAACACTGAGAACTGATATTGCAACTTACTTGTAACAGATCCTACGCTACAAGATGTTTCAAAATAATAATGCAACCCAAGTAAAACATTCTATATGCATTGTTACTAACTCTTAAAATACATTTATAAAAGCCTTTATAGTGAGACTTTATTCTTCTAATTGTTGCAGTATAAAGGATTTTTGGACAAGTGACAGATGTGGCATTTAGATTTTTAGAACACTAATGAACCTCAAGATTTTATTTCTTTCAAAATTACTTATATTTTGATGACAAAAAGATCCAGAAAGTAAAGAAAAAGAAAAAAAAAAAATTCAACAATTTGACTACTATTCCCTCACTATTTGAAAGCTTTGTTTTGAACTGTTAAGCAATTTATACACTATCTGAATACATGACAGTTGACAACTTGTATCATTCGTGGTTGTTCAATGTTTTGGCAGTAAATGCCAAATAAGCCTGATAAATATGGTATAAGAACATATCCCCTGAGAGATACAAAGATATTTTACACCTTGAATTTAGATTTTTTTTTTTTGAGTCTTACTTTGTAGTAAGACTTTGTAGTTCAGGGTCTTACTTGTAGTTCAGGTTGGCCCTGAGCTCATTGTGTAGCCAAGGCAAGCCTTAACTCACAGCATTCCTCCTGCCTCTGCCTCCCGAGTACTGGGATTACAGGCTTGCACCACCATTCCTAGCATTATAGTATATGGTACTGATAGCTGGTTGGTGTGAGTCACCCTGCCTGGATATGTTGTATGTGGTTACTGGGGATTGAACCGAGGCCCTTGAGCTTGCAAGACAAGTGCTGGAACCACTGAGCTAAATCTTCAGCCCTGAATTTAGAAATTTATCCTGGAACCCAGCCACCAGGTCTTTATTTGGGTAGTAAAAAACCATGTATTGTGAATGGGCATGTTGTACTTCTTTAAAAAAATAACCCAAATGTCATATTTGATAACTGGTTCACAAGTTAGTACTGATGTTACCTTTGCTAAAAGAAATGCATGCTAACCTGCCCTAAGAACTAATTACAAGAACAAAGTAGAAATTCCTGAAAAATAATATTGCAAATTTATAGCAGAGAAATATATGGTACCATCTTTGAATTTTAGAAAGACATAATGTTGGCTTCCTATATGCTAAAGAAAAAACAAAGTTGTATTGATACTGTCAACATTACATAATGATGATAAGATTGATAGTGAAGCCAGACATGGTGGTGCATACTTATAATCCCAGCATTCAGAAGGCTGAGGCAGGAGGATCCTGTGAGTTGATGGTCAGTCTGTGCTACATAGTGAGCCGAGGGCTAGCCTAGAATGTTTAGTGAGATCTTACCTCAAGAACTCAAACAACAGATGCATTCAGGGTGCTAGGGCTGTGGACACTTGGAGATGGAAGGAATGGGAAGAATATGTTTAAATAAGATGGAGAACAAGGGGGAGAGAGAGGAAATGGAAAAAAGAGAAAGAAGAGTAGGAGGAAAAAAAACAAAGCATCTGTAAATAAGGAGGAGAAGAGTTGAATGGAGAGGATAGGAAGGGGAAAAGAAAGAAGCAAGATATATCATGTACAGACACAAATTTCCAGTGGTGAATGCTATTTTTATGTATATATCTAAAATGTACCAGGAAATGTTTTGCTTGGAAAAGAAAAACAAGCTAGAAATTGTCACAGTTTACAACAAAACAAAGGTCACAATAGATGTCGAGAAGTTAGGCAGCAGTTGTAAAGTCAATCAAAACCGAAAGTGTTGGTCAGTGGTTATGTTTTACTAGATCCTAAATATGTCACACATAAATGGTTTCATAATTTTAAAAGAAAATAACAAGTACAAAATATCACAAGAAATTTTCTCAGAATATTGAGATGGAAATTGACAAATGATTAATTACAATAGATGAATAACAATATGTATCTGCTCAGAAAACTCTGCAAAAGAATTCTGGAGTACACTGGTGAATAGAGAGGTGAAACACCACAGGAACGTCCTGAGGAAACAGGAAGAGCAGCAAGATGTCAAGTATGTCTTACTGAAGAAGGCAGGAAAACAGCACAGGTGCTATCAGTGTAAGGCATACTTGTGTATGAAGCATGCTGTTCTCATGTATGAAACTACCTTAGCAGTGATACTTGAAATCAAAATTATTTTTGTGTTAGTTTTATTTCTATTATGATTCACGTAGGAATTTATTTCCTTTGTTAGTTTTCAGATAGAGTTAGCAAATCATTGATGTAGAAAGTGGTTTATTCTAAATATGTATTACATATTTGATATTTTATTATATTTATATTTCTTGCAAAGTGCCCATTGTATAATATAATAGGAAGCTCCTGAGAAACGAAGACAAGAGAGGTGACAAATGTGGAAAGAAATCTATGCACATATGCTTTCAGTGTGAGATTGTGTATGGAACATAGTGCTGTCACATGTGAAGACTGCCTTAGGTTTGGTAATTGAAGTAAAGATTTTCTCTGTGACAGAATTTGTTTGTATTTTCATTATAATTCACATAGGTGTTTATTTCTGCTGTTATTTTGTAAATCTTGTGAGCAAAAAAAACATTAACACTGAAAATGTCGATGTTTATTTTGTACACTCCTACTGTTAAAAATTTAATATTTAATTATTACTTTTTTGTTTTGTGTTTTGAGATAGTGTCTCACTTTAGTTCAGGCTGGCCCTGAACTCACTATGTAGCCCAGGTTAGCCTCAAATGTATGGCAATCTTCCTGCCTCTGCCTACTGAGTTTTGATATTACAAGAGTGAGCCACTATGCCTGGCTCTAAACATTTAATATTTAAAAAGGAAATATCAGAATACTTCTTGCTTCTTAATATAAGATTTACTCTACAGCACCTCTTAAATTGGCTTACAGCCCTTCATGGTGGTTGGCTTACAACCCCTCATGGTGGATTCCCAGTTCTCTGTGGCTTGAACTCCAGACTATACTGGAAAGTGTCACACAAGGCCTCCTTCTCTCTTTTTTTTTAATTGAAATCTTTATTGGTACATTACATCTACACATCATGGTTGCACTCCACATTGAGAATTTGTACCAATATATGACACAACTTAATTCTCATTTTTTCCCATGGCCCTGTCCCCCCCATATACATAAACGTTGTTTCCTTTCTTTCACTCACTCCCCAACAGAACATGGTACAGGAGTGCTGCTGTTCCTCTGACAGTCAGTTGCATTTATAGATTATTGTTTTGAGGTCTAGTATCTTTCATTATCTATACCTGTGTATTTTCTTTGAACAACTAAGAATTTCTGACCATCCCATGATAATGGTTTCTCATATTTTACAGTAGTATTTTCTTTAATTTTGAAGGATAAATATATTTTGTAAATACTGTGGTGAAGCAATAATTTCTGAAATGCTAATATCAAGATATTAAGATATCAAGGCTAGTTGTGGATATATTTAGCACATAGTAACGGGGTTGTATTTTGCATTATTATGCCTTTCATAAAAGCATGTCTTTTTAATTTTGTCTATAGAACTTATACAGTTGCCCCTTTTTCCACAGTGGATGAAAAGTCAAGTTATGAATTTTGGCCTTTTGCAACTCTGAAATAGTTACCTAACCCCTCTAAACCCAATTTCCCCTTTCATAATATTGTAGATGATATTAATAACAAGATTCTAGGGTTGATGTGTTAATTAAATAACAAAATTATGATATACTCCTTGTATTTTCCCTGAAATGTGATAAAAAATAATTACTAACATTTGTTGAACATTTATTGTTATATTTTATCATCATGTCCACTTACACATTTGAAAAACTGTTAATAGAATGTTAGGTAATTTAATTCTGACAGATCTGGAAAATAAGTTTGTGAACACCAGGTCTACCATGAATTTTGGGAGACTCTGTGGAATAAGTGAAGAGACCCAGACAACTTTCAAAAGGTAGGCATTGATCTGAATTATGAAGAGAAACCTAAAGTACTTAACTAGTAATGGAAGAAATATAACATATGATAAAAATGTAAGTGTGTAGGATATGGCTGTGATAATTACATACTTTGTTGTATGGTGAAATATTTACCATGACTAAACATTTGTCTTGTTATAGAGTATCCTATGCACTGGAAGTAATTATATAATCATTATTGAAGAAAAGTGAGAGAAGTTTCCAAAACAGATTAAGAAAAGTTTATGTTGAATAGATCTTGAAAAGTTAACTTTAACAATTTTGATGATTATCTGATGATATTTTTGTTGAAAAAGCTCCAAATTTGTCATGGGGAGCAGCTTTCTTTCTCATTTGGAGAATTGTAAGTCATAATGCTGATGCAAGTCACTCGTACTAGTATTACTGTGATTTACTCTGTCAAGCAAGGGGCATTATTCTGATTATTTTTCCCTGGGTAGACTTTTGTGTATTCTTTTCATTTTCAGAACAACTTGTAGCAGCTATGTTTAAACTGTTGCTAGGAGTAAGGCAAGAAACTTTTTGAATTCACAGAATTCAGTTATAGTTTCAGTAGATGACTTTATTTATCCACTATGAACATATTTTTCACATTTTCTTAAGAAGTAATTACAGATAATATCAGATATTTTGTATGCTGTGTTTCCTGCCCAAACATCTGAATGCAGTTAGTCTTCATAAAGATACTGCTAAGTACTTCAACACTTCAGTAAGATAATAGAGAAAGATTCCAGAGTACTGGTGATGCATTATATATTTGTATGACTTTTCTGAAAGTTGTTTTATTTTTATCTTTAAATTGTTTTCTTTACTTTATGGGCTAACTTATTTAATTGTTATCTGTTTTCATCTGAAAGATGGTAGTTCTTGATTATGCTTGTACAAAATTTATGTGACTGGCTGCTTTCAGACATGAGTAACTTCTGAATGGCTGCCTTCTGGGACAGGGGGAGAACAAACAAAATTCTCGTAGAACTTTATTAAATCAGCACATCAATCTCCAGAGAAATTGTTGGATTTGTTACTGAAAACCCATTATACCATTTGAGAAAAAACCTTTATTTTCCTGCCACCCCATCATTCTTTTCAATAGGAAAGTACTGCATTCATAGGTGTGTGAAATTTTTAGTTATTTTTATTTTCAAAATTTATTTTGGGAGGGAGGAAGGGATTTTAGAAGCCAGGAAGCAATAATGTACCAAGAATACTTTATAGTATTATAATTTCCTATCTGTCCTTGCTGATTATCTTAAAAGCTTAATCCAAACATTAAATTCTATCTAACCTTTTCCACACAAAATGGCCAATCTTAATCTGTTTTGCGCAGTTATAGCAGAATAGCACAAACTGGGTAATTCATAAAGAGTTTTCGTGCTCACTGTTCTGGAGGCTGGAAGTTCAAGTTTCCAGAAAGTGCTGAGTCTGGTGTGGGCCTTCTTCTCTTCTGAGATTGTGCCTAACCTAAACCTTTCATCCTTTAGGAGACAGCATTGGACCATCACATAGATGAAAGTCAAAGAGCTATGAGGCAAGAAGTTGTCTAACTTTTGCAGTCAGGGCTTTGGTGTGAAAGAAACCCTATTGCATTATTGGTTGGAATGTAGACTGGTATAACCACTGTGGAAATCAATGTGGAGAATGCTCAAAAAGTCAGCTTAGAGGTTCCTTTTGACACTGTTATTTCCTTTCTGAATATATTTATGAAAGAATTTAAAGCATAGTATCATAGTGACAGATGTGCATTGATGTTTATAGCAGCTCAGTTTGTAATAGCTAAATTTTAGAAACAGCCCAAATGCTCATCAACTGGAGACTGGATTGGGAAGATGTGTTTATTTTTTAAAATAAAGTGAAGTGTTACTCAGCTATAACAAATGATAAATTAGACCCATTTATAGGTAAATGGATGAACATTGAGACCATAATTTAGAAGTGATATAAATAAGACACAGATGTATAAATACCTCATTGTTTCTCTAGTGTGAGAAACTGAAGGTATAAATGAGATCCAAGATGTATAATAAATATTGTGAAATAGGAAGAAAATTTTGAAAGAGCAAGGGGAAATGGAGGGGGTAAAGGAGAAAGCAAAGAAGGGAAAGAAAAAAATTTGAAGGTAAAAAGGAAAAAGTAGAAACAAAGCTTATATATATATAGGGTTGGAGGGTCTAAAGGGAGGGCAGAGGAATGGGAAAAATCAAGATATGTCATATACAGGTACAAATTCTCAGTGTTGAATATGATCATAATGTATACTTAAAATGTATCAGTAAACTCAATAAAATAATTAAAACATCATTGTCACCCATGAGAGTAGAGCCCTTAAGGCTTTCTTGACTTTCACAGATCTCATCTTCTAATGCTACCTTAGCAGCAGTACATTTTTTTTGGTTGTTGTTAGGTTTTTTTGAGACAGGGTCTCACTTTGTGGTTCAGGCTGGCCCTGAGCTCAGCCTCAAACTCACATCGCAGCAATCCTGCTGCCTCTGCCTCCCAAGTGCTGGGATTACAGGTGTGAGCCACCACACCTGGCACTGTGGTATGTGGTACTGGTTGCTGCTGGGCCTGAGTCTCCATGCCCAGTATGGTATGTGGTTACTGAGGATCAAACCCAGGTCTTTGTGCTTGCAAGACAGGTGCCAGAACCACTGAGCTAACTCCCTGGCCCCGCAGCATTACATTTTTAACATGAGCTTTGAAAGGGGCGAACTTTCAGTGTAACAATCCCATTTTCATAATCTCATTTTGTATGTTACCAGGATGACTAGTAAAATAAAAATTTAAAGAATTAGTTTACTTGTGGCTGAATTTAATATTTATTTTAAGGTAATATTTTTTTAAATGATAAATTTTTGGAGATCTACTGATATAAAGCACTGTTGTAAATCTTATGTAGAATTCAAAATTTTAGAAAGAAATCACTTAATTTTCAGGTTTAGACTCTTCATTAAAACGTTGATAACTTATTATGAAATAGAAAATACTCAAAGAGAAATAAAGTGAAGGGGGGAAATAAAGGGATTATAACAAAAAAAAGGAAACAAAGTTCATGTATATAGGGGGTGGGGGTGGTAGGGTGGGTAGGGCTATGGGAAAAAATGAGAATTAAGTTGTGTCATATACTGGTACAAATTCTCATTGTGGAGTGCAATCATGATGTGTATATGTAATGTACCAATAAAGATTTCAATTTAAAAAAATGTTGATAACTGAGTTTAAAAACTTAGTAACTGGAAGGCAGCTATGCTCACCACTATACCACCAACTCAAGAACTTGGTAACTGGTTTCAAGTGGAATAAAATAATGCCAATACTACCATGCATATTTGAATATGAATTTGGTTCTGGAAAGGAATTTTTATCCAAAACTTTTATCTTTTTGTTTAGAATGTTTTTCTTTCTTTCTTTTTAGACAGAATCTCACTTTGTAGTTCAGGCTGGTCCTGAACTCAGTTTTGAACTCATAGCAATCCTCCTGCCTCTGCCTCCCAAGTGTTGGGATTACAGGTGTGAGTCAGCATGCCTGATATTGTTGTATGTGGTTACCAGGGATTGAACCATGGACCTTGCATCTGCAAGGCCAGTGCTGGAACCACTGAGCTAAATCCCCAGCCCATGCTTAGAGGTTTTTAAGAGTATCTACTTAACAGGATGAGCCATGAAAAAACAAAAATGCATGGAATGTAATCAGCTACAGTATATTCTCAAGATTCTTAAATGTTCAACCTAGAACAACATGTTGATAGAGAAAATTACTCTGCTTTCCTTGATTGAAGTCATATGTTTTAATTCAGTGCATTTTCTTTTCTTTGCTCTTTTGAATCTTTATTGGTATATTACACACACACACACACACACACATACACACACATTTTGATCACACTCAACATTCAGAATTTGTACCAATATATGACACTACTCATTTTATTTTCATTTAAATATATTTAGAACTTATTTTTACAGTTTTTCCAATCTATAAGGCAGTCAGACATTTTTAGAAGGACAAGACTTCCTCCTACAAGGCATCTTTTGCCCATATAACCTTGG
This sequence comes from Petromus typicus, assembly GCA_004026965.1. Classification (NCBI taxonomy): domain Eukaryota; kingdom Metazoa; phylum Chordata; class Mammalia; order Rodentia; family Petromuridae; genus Petromus; species Petromus typicus. The sequence continues at coordinate 4,488 of PVIR01029660.1, read as the reverse complement.
AGTTCTATGCCTCAGTGCCCTCCTCACAAACTGATATGTAATGTGTGAAATGCTTAATAATGTTATCAAAGAGATTTATATGTTTATTTATGTGTTACAGATAAGAGACTTTCCCACACAGAATTCAAATAACTTCACTATAATGGTTAACATTCTACATTTGGGAAAATTCATGTTTTCATATAAATCTGTTTCAATTTTTTTTCACAATATTTTGTGAGTGAAGTTATGTATTTGACAATGAGGAGCCATGATTTTCTCCTTTCACTTTGTTTTTTAATTTACCATCTTTGCATCCCTATTTTGACCTACCCTTTTATATTTACAATTTATCAAAAATAAATTGGATGAAAAGGGGTAGGTATGTCAGTTAAACTAATTTCCTTTATGTTGTCTTAATCCATTAATTTGGAAAACTCTTAAAATACAAGTATAATATTATCTTTGTAAGAGAGATTTGCAAGTGTTTTATGTAAGTCATTCTATGATGAAATTGGTTTCCCTTTCTTATTGGTGTGTAATACTGCTACCCTAGGAATTTAATATACATTTTCATGGTTTTATTAATTACCACATAACTATCTTGAATATTTTACTATTCATTCTACTTAATCTTTAAAAACCTTGCCTCAAAAGTGAATTTCTTATGAATGAACCTAAATATCTCTTTTGCCCTTCACTTAACCTTTTATATTTCAGATGCTTGGTAGTCTTTTGATGAAAGGAAATACATTTTGTATTAGTCTCCATTCTCTTTTTAATACATTTAATCTTATGATTAGCCTTATGGCAACATCTTCCTTTAGTAGTGACACCCTCCTTGAACTTGCAGTGTCATTGTTGACTTTCTCTAGGAAGAAAAGTTTCTGGCACTGACTCCTTCCTTATATACAAGGAACATGGAATATTAATTGAATTCTCAAACAGGAAAAATGGTTGGCATTTCACTGTCATTTTAGTACAGATTACTGAACAATATGTGTCTTAGGCTGGAAAGGGAAGAGCTCTGAAGAAAAAGCAAAGGGGTGGTAGTCAGCTCTTGGGGAGTCAGCTATAGAACTGCTGCCCTGGTGCCCAGGCTTGCAGACACAGTACCCATTTCTTTGTCATTTGTGTGCTCCTGAATAGAAACAAATGGGCACCAGATTTCTGTGGGAAACCTACCCCCCTAGTTACTTTCCTTAATTTATTGCCTAACATTATACCATTGTCTTTTTAAGATCCACAGCGATTTCATACAACTTTTTCTTGTCTGTTCCTGGCATACATTGTGGGATCTCTGACAGGTTTTCTTTCTCCTGTCTGCCATTATTATCATCTTACCAGAGGACATTTTTACCCCAGGCTAGATTTGATAATAGCTACATTGCTCCCAATTCTCAGTCCCTCTTTTGAGTCTCTGCCAGACTTTTCAAAACAATATCTGGTGTGATAGTTCTCTGCCTCTAGAAGTATAGTGTCTCCCAAATGACTACCATTTTAACTCCAACTAAGTTAGCCCGCCTATCATACATCTGAATAGAGGTTAGAAGGTGATGTATCATATTGGACATTGTCTAAAAATATAGAAAAAATTATAATAGACTATTTAATCTGTTCATAAAATCTTTGTGGAGAATGTTTTGGGCCGCTGTCTCTCGGAGGGAGTTACTGGCTATCTATCTAGAGGTAAGACAGCTTACCTTAAGAGCTTAGAGTATTGAAGAGAAGAAAGACATGCAAATACATTGTTATAATGTAAGTGAAATAGTTTGTACTTGTGTGTGTAGGTAGATAGATTTTGCTCAGAGAAAAGATTGCATACAAAGGAGGTATGCAATCATTGCAGTGATTAAAATAAGTCATTAGAAAAGAGGCAAATTCAATGTTGAAAAAGAACTACATACAGCTCACAAACTTCATTTTTTCCTTGATTTTTGAAAAGATTGCCGTGTTTATATAAGTTGATTGTCCCTGGATATGTTTGTCACCCCATGCAGATTTAGCAAACAAAAACAAAATTTTGCCTAACATTTCTGTTTACAAATCAAATTCGTTGCAAATAAAAGCATTTGTTAACCTAAATACTACTGTTCAATATTTTCTAGATGTGGTAGATAAAAAACTTTAAGCCAAGAATTGTGGCAGATGTCTATGATCCCAACACTGAGGAGGATGAGGCAGGAGGATCACTGTGAGTTCAGGGCAAGCCTGGGGTACATAGTAAGTTCAAGACCAGCCTGCACTACAAAGTGAGAGTCTGTCTCAAACAAAAGCAATAACAATAAAACAATTTGAAAGATAAGTAGAGGAGTCAATCTGTTTAATGTCAGTCTTGAAACCAAGGGACAGGAACAATGGAATTGAAATCAATAGAATTTAAAAAGTAGAAAGAAGTGGCAATGTTAAGTGTTGGTTCTCTGTTCTCTAGGAAAAGGGTCATCATTCATTTGCTATGTTGAGTGTAAAATCTAAAAGTGGAAAGAGGTAAAGTCAGCTAAAATAGTTTTGTAGGGTGTTGACTAAACAGTTGTATGTGCATAGATAACCTTTTGAGTAAGACTTAAATGCCAGAGTGATTTTTAGTCTCATAATTCTTAAGTTGCTGTTATGTCAACCTTGAACTTTTGGGATTTAAGTTCATTTACTTTTAGTAAAATTTGTTTTCCTTTTCTAAGAAAAATAGGACATAAGTTAGATTTAAATGCTTTTTTGGAGATAAAATAGCTCTTAGAAATTTTGCATTTTGATGAGATGAGTTTAAAGAACCAAATGCAATCAAATGAAAAGCCTTTAAAGAACACTGTGTGTGAAAAATCAAATCAAGAATGCTTAGAGCAAAACATTTAAGGCTGTATTATATCGAATCCATTTTAAACATATTTTAAATGATGAATAAATAGAACATGTGATTAGGTTTCATAATTTAGTAGTCACTTTTCCCTTTTTCATAATTGTATTTTTTATTTTTTCTCTAATATATATAATTATCCTAAATGTATGATACTTTAAAATTACATTATTTAAAAATAGTATTGCTATTTTATGAGAAATACTTATTGCTTAAATATATATAAAATCTACAAAGTTTTAAAAAAGATAATACATATGATACACATGCCTCAATAGCCAGTTGCTATGAAACTCTGATCACAGAGTTCTCTGAGGCTATTTGAGCCTTGCACTTGTACGTGTACACAGTGCCTTGTTTTATATGACATACTTTAATAACAGAGGTTTATACTATCTGTACTATTTTATACATGTCTTTTACTTAAGAACTGGTTTCCATTTAGGTTTTGAATTACTGTATTTAGTGACTAAATAGTAATTCATTTATTTGCTAAAGTATTTCCTTTGAATAAATTTCTGAGTTGAACTACTGATTCAAAGAGTATATTTAAAGTTTTGACACATTTTAATTATTAAGTCTCCTTAGGAATGAGTTTAGTGTTCTTACTATAAGAAGTGGTTGCAAGTACAGACCTTAACACTAAGATTACTGTGCAGACTCTTAACCCAGGGTTAATTTCATCTTTATAATTTCAGCCAATTTTTGAAGTTAAACTGGTGATAGACCCTTTTTATTATGATTTGGTTGCATTTAGCTCTACATTATCCGTCTTTATTTTTCTTGAGTTTATTTATTGCTTTACTTATATTTATTTGGGATTTTGTGTTTACCGATTACAGACAAAATTGTGTTTGTTAATATTTATCACTTGGTTTTAAATCTTTCAATGTGTGTGTGTGTGTGTGTGTGTGTGTGTGTGTTAGAGAAAGAGAGAGAGAGAGAGAGAGAGAGAGAATGAGAATACTTTTGGTGGAGGGGGGAGGTATTAAGGATAAAACTCAGGCCTTTGTGCTTCCATGGTAGGCATGGTATAACTTCAGCTAAATCCCTGATCTGAGTATGTGTGTTTTGGTATACTGAAATTTTAAAAATTTAAGTAGTTAAATGCGCCACCATTTTTGCCTTTTTGTTTGAAATGTAAGATCATAGTTAGAAATGCAAGGCATTTGTTTTTGCAATTTTTTCTTCCCTTAGAAGAAGGACACTGAGTGCACAGATCTTTAGTTCCAGAGATAGCCAGAGAACTGACAAATCCTGTATCTCAGTTCTCTGATTCAAAATTTATAATATACAATCCAATTTTTAAGGGAAGAAATAACTATAGAAAAGGCTATGAAATACCATATCTGGACACTGAATAACTACATTTTTATTTCTATAAATTCACCCTTATTCAAGTTATTGGATCCTTAATACAGTATGGATTTTTACTCTAATGTGTGTTTGCTTGCATATTATTTCAACATTTCTGGATAGCATGCATTTTCAAATTTAACTCTTATTAATAATGATGTGTGGGGCCGGGGATTTAGCTCAGTGGTTCTGGCACCTGTCTTGCAAGCACAAGGGCCCAGGTTTGATCCCTGGTTAACCACATACAATACTGGGTGTGGAGACTCACGCCCAGTGGCAATCAGTACCACATACCACAGTGC
>PVIR01029659.1:0-20929 GCA_004026965.1 Petromus typicus | reverse complement strand
ACCAATAATAAATAATAAACACAAACCCAATATTAAATTTTTCCACAAAATACAAACTGAATTTAGTTTGACCCACAAACTGAATTTGGTGGGATACACTTAGAAGCCCAGAAGTCAGAGGGCTGAAGCAAGAGGATTGTGAGTTGGAGGCCAGCCTTGGTAATGTAATGAGATCGTGTCTCAAAAGAAAAATAGTCTGTGGCTGAGTGGGGGAGGGGATTTAAAAGTACTATGAGAGGCGAATCCTGAGTCAAGGAAAAGCTCTTTGGGGAAATGAGTCTGAAGATTAAATGGAAAGAACAAAAGTAGAGTTAATAAATCAGAACAAATTCAGGCTCTTTAAGCACAGGGAATGCTGGATGCAAATTGCCTAGATCTCTCAGGACTGGAACCTGAAGAATATAGGGTAGGAATATACTATATTCTTTGTAACCTTTAAATTTAAACAGTGACCTTACTTTCTCCAATGCTTTCAAATACTGTTGGATTAGATTCCAAATAGCAAAATGACTTGCTCACATATGTGATTCAGAAATGCATGTGGATAAAATTATGCAGGTTCATTTTAAGAAATTTAGAAGTATTCTGGGCAAAAAAGTGTGTACATCTTTTTCTAGTTTCTGATATTGTAAATGAAAAGAAGGCAATGAATTACAACAAAGCTAGAGAAACACCAAGTAGGCAGCATAGACACATGCCCTTTAGTATTAGGAAAATTTCAGAATTCTCCAAAAGCTATTACCAAAAAAATGAGAATCAAGTCATGTCATATTCTGGTACAAACTCTCAATGTTGAATGCAATGATGATGTGTATTCATAATATATCAATAAATATTTGAATTTTTAAAAATGCAGCTTTCAAAATTATTCTTAGGAAGTCAAGTTCATTTAAGAATGTTAGATATTTAAGTCAAACCTTCACAAAAATGTTATCAGTGAACTGTAAGCTAATGTTTTAAGAGTCTCTTGCATTAGGATGAAACTGTGTAATTAGGGAAAACATAAGGTTGAATTCTGGTTTCTGAAACTTGGTATTTCCCTGAAATACCATGGCGCTGCTACCTAAAAATAAGACACATGTGTAAGATTAAGTGCCCTAAAAGTGGTAGGGCACTTCTGGGTGTTAGAAGTCAGTCTGTACATAGATTGGGGAGACCTGGATTTGAAGAGCTGTGTGATTTCTGTTCAGGCTTTCCAAGTCGTCTGAGTCCATTCCAGTTTTGGAAGTCACGGGAAATGGCATCGATTTTAGGGGGCATAAATGTTTGTATGTGGGTATGATGCACTACGTAAGTTCCTGAAATTATATTTCCTCCTTTAAATGAAATTTAAAGAACTTTTATGTTCATTATAGCAGCTGGGTGTGCATCAGGAGAGTGATTGATGGTACAGATTTTCGAGTGTTGCCTTTATCAGTACAGTTCACAGAGTCACTTTGAATTTCCACTCATTTCAAGTGGAGATTTTCCCTCTCTGAAGCTGGGCGATGGCCTGTGTGGGCCAGCGCATTGTAGCAGAAGTGACAATGTGCTAGTTAAAATCTTAAATCTTAAATGTTCTACATTTTCATTTCCTGCATTCTACATGAGAACATGTTTGGAAGTGGAAGATGAGAAAGCACATAGTAGAGAATTATTTTCTCATAGGTAGTGGCGACTGGCCCGAGTGAATGAACCAAGTAAAATTTGCAGTTGTCTATCTGTCCCAAGTTCACTACAGCTGCACAAATCAGCCCAGACTTGGCCAGAACTGCCATCCCCAGGGCAGAGTTTTAATCAGGAAAGCCACGATATTATTTGAAGCCATCAACTTTTGAGGTTATTTGTAATGCAACAATGGCAAAACTGAAGTAATTTATGTGGCTTGATCATACAGACACCTCTTGATATCATTACTAAACTAGATAAGATTACTGTGATGTTATAAAAATTCGTATTGCAAGCAGTGTTCTGGGTCCCCTGAATCATATATTTGTAGGTTATTTGTTCACTTCTCATGATAGCCATTAGAATAGGCTCAAATTTTTGTGCCACTAGATGGTTATGGTAGCTAGCAATCCAAATTGGTTTATAAATGTTATCGTGATCCTGTTCCTTGCTGCACTTCTAATGAGACACTATTTTATGTTACATCTATGCAGTTGAGGAAAAGAAAATCAGGTGCAGGAGGTAAAATAGTCTTTGAGTGACAAACTCGGGCGTTCTCTTTACTCCTTAACAACATTTACGAACTAAGTGGGCTCAGACATTTCTCTCTGAGCGACTGTTTCCAAACTCAACTCAAATTTCCATTTTGCGAGAGTAATGTGGAAAAATATGTCAAAGAAAACTAAAATACATATGATTTGTCAAAATTCATCTATCTCCTATAACAAGGAGTGAATATAATTAAGACTGCTAAATCATATATATAATCACATATAATATAATCATATATAATATATATCATGTATATCATATCATATATCATATAATCATATATAATCATATATATATGATTTTAAAATGACTTCTAGGAAGTTCAATTCATCTACTTTTTGTTTCTATACAATGTTATCTTTAGTAATTAAAAATACTTTCTCACCATCTACTTATTTTTCATTATCTTTAAAATTAATCGTTATTAACAGATAGCAACAATGAATGTCTCTTTTCTTCGTAGTCTGAAGAAGCTTCCTTATTAATTTTTCCTATTTAAACTCATTGAAGAAGGGTCTTTATTATTACTGAGTAGATATTCTCAAACTGAATACAAGGGTAGTAGAAACAGTATTCCAAAGAAAGTGATGTGTGTATGTGATAGTGTGTGTCTGTCTGCCTGTCTGAAAGATGGAGAATTGAGAGCAAAAGTGAGAATGGGGGAGAAAAGGGAGGGGAGAAACTATCAATAATCACACATAAGGTCACACTGAATGAGGCAATTACTACACAGGGAGCCACTCCAAACTGCTGGCCCCAACACACATTTGTCTGTGGTTCTTCAGATATGTTTCGTTTGGCATCCACAGACCTTAGAACAAACTACAATTAATCACTACATTTTAAAATTGGGGGATTTTTCAGAGAATTTCCATCTTCTCTTGCCAAAGCAGAAAATGCATCCATCTCCTGCCCCCATGCCTGAGTGACAGAAGCCTGCTGTAGCCTACTGACAGCCGCCCCTTTGGTGCAGAGGCGAACATTCCAGATCTGTCAAGCACAAGTGTCATATTGTTGGTAATCTTTACGCAAGATATGAGAAAAAAGAATTCCTTCTTTGAAAGCAGTGATATTTAAACATTCTTTTTGCCTGATGAGTTTTGGAAAACAGGGAAGTGTTGGTTTCTCAACCATACACTTCACTTGTTTAACCCATTCCCTTGCTTGTCCCCAAATCCAGGCCAAGAAGTTTCAAGCCCTGCTTAAAAGTTTTAGAAACATTGCAGTGGTCCATAGTGTGGAGACCACAGATGGCATGAATTTGCTTACTGGAAATAAAGAAAAATGGGGAGTGATTGGCTCACATTGGCTGGCCCCAGGGCTGCAGAATAGTATCATCGGAGATCCATTTTTGTGACCCAGTCAAGAAGTGCTAAATTAAACTGAAACTTATAAAAGTCTACACAGATAGGAAATAAAGACTCTCTTAATGGAAGAAAAAGCTTTTGGTTAGGTAAAATAAAAACTGACACAGACAATAACAGATTGACAGGCATTTTAGCAAACTTCATGATTCTTCAAGAAATCATATATACATTTTCCAATGAATAAAGTAAAATTGTTGCTTATATATATTTCTTATTAAATCTATGTGATATGTATAAACATGTAGCATATATTATGACAATGGACCACTGTGGAGGGAACAGAATATGGAAATCTATTAAAAATATAAAGTAAGTAACATGTTAAGAGTAAGAATAATATTTGAGAACATAATTTTAAACTATTATTACTAGCTACAGTACCTCTACTATATTATTGTTTTGGCTCTTAGCTTTTGTATTTTCTTTTGTAAATTATTTTAGCTCTTATTTTATATTTGGTGTTTGTCATTATAGGAGAAACCATGTGATGTTTAAGCTTGGTTGTCGGATTTATGTGATTTCACATTGTGGTGTTAGGGCACATTGAATTTCCTACAAATGACTCATCCTTCTTTGTGGAAGAGTGATACAGCATCATGTATGAAAACTACATCTCCTTTATCTGTGCATCTATTGATGTAGACTACCTCTGAGTTTTAGCTGTTAAGAGTTGTACTGACATACACATGGGAGAGAATGTATTAGGTAATGTAACATCTTTATAATGTGAAATATACTATATATAAATATAGTATAAGCATAGACTATAAATGCTCTTTAAAGAAAATAATATAGCAAGTCCTTGTTACCATCACTCAGTTTAACAACAAAGATATTATCACCTACCAAGAATTCCTACACATTCTACAGCTGTGGCTCCCTCAATTCTTTCCAAGAGTGCTAACCATCCTGACTTATAGGACACTTCTTCTCTCATATTCTCTTTTATAGAAATAAATGAATAAGTAAATAAATATCTGAAATATGCATAGCCCATATTTTTTGTTTATTTATATTTTATCTGTATATAATTATTTTATATGCCCTATTGGATAATTTTATAAAAACAGAGAAATTATAGATTTGGAATTGCAGTTATAAAATTGAAATTATAATATAGGCTTTTTCTATGAATTACTTTATGTAACTTCATGTACATTAGATTCCTTGGTATTGATATACACAGCTATTAATGTGTATAGAAATTTAACATTGCAGTAATTTTTCTCACAAATTACATTTTTACTTGTGATAATGTAGATTTTCTTTTGTAGAGCTTTCTTTAGAGACTATTATATTAATGAATATATAACAGCTCAAAGTTTTTATTTTTGGTTAAAGTTTTCTTCTCATCTCAACTTTATTTATCTTTTTATTTTCTATGTTCATATTTAAAATGGAAAACCATTGTATGGACTGACTAATTCATCCTGAATATATTTGGTTTTATCTACAGAACTTAGAATGATGTTTCTTAGAATAACTATGGTATAATTTGAATTATTTTATACTTTAATTTCTTGCTTTTTTATATTTTTATTTTTCTTTCTTAGGAGTTACTTTTGTTTCATGAAATATTTTTTCCTTACACTAGTTGTGAAGTACTCACTTTTCTACTTATGTAAGTGTTATCATAGAGATTAAAGGTAAACATTTTTATTGTATTCTGATTTTTTTTTCTGTTTTGTTTTCTTTATTACTTTTTTTTTTAATTATCTTTATTGGTACATTAAATATACACATCATGATTGCACTCCATAATGGGGATTTGTACCAGTATAAGACACAACTTAATTCTCATTTTTTCCCATAGCCCTACCCACCCTACCACCCCCCCATATATATAAAATTTGTTTCCTTACTTTTTTGTTACAATCCTAGCATTGTATGTTATATATTGTGAAATAGAAAATGCTCAATGTAAAATAAGGTGAAAGGGGACAATGTATTCTGATTTTAACTGATGTCCTTTCTTACTTTCTTTCTAACATTAACCAAAATATTAATTAAATTTATGACATTCATAAAACCTTCCTATTCAGTATTTTAATATTATATACTTAACTTCAACACAGTAACATCACATACTTTTCTCAGTCAATAGTCCTTCAGAATTACTGATATTAATCTCTAGCTTCTGTTTTGCTTTCTGCTACTAATTTTAGTCCTTTTCAACTTGCATTTTTTTTCCCAAGAATCTATTTTTGAGGCATTAGTGAAATTCTGTTTTGGTTGAATTTTGTCTGACTTTGCCTTCATTCTTAAAATAAAACTTCTCTTTCCATAATATTTGAGCTGACATTCATTTTTTCTTCCTGATGCTGCTATCAAGAAGTATGGGTTGGGCCAGGGATTTAGCTCAGTGGTTCCACAGCCTTCCTTGCAAGCACGAGGTCCTGGGTTCAATCCTGAATAACCGCATACAACAACAAAATCAGTAGTGGAGACTCACACCCACCAGCAATCAGTACCACATACCACAGTGCCAGGCGTCGTAGCTCGCACCTGTAATCCCAGCACTCAGGAAGCAGAGGCAGGAGGATTGCTGTGAGTTCAAGGCTGAGCTCAGGGCCAACCTGAATTACAAAGAGTGAGATGCTGTCTCAAAAATAAATAAATAAATAAATAAAAATAAAAAGAATGTAGGTTGTTACTCTGTCACTCATTTGAAGAATATCTTTTATTTTTCCCTCTCTGTTAGATCATCCTTGTGTGCTATTGGCTGGCTGTGATGTGCTGCTACTTGTCTAGAGTGGAAATCTTTTGTATTTATCCTACAGTGTATTCTTGATCTTAATTTTTTAACTGCTTGGGAATATTCCCAGATTCTGTGTCTTCAATAATGCAGCCAAACAATTCTCCCCAAACAATGATAACTTTAGTAAGACATATTAGGTGTGAATTTTCATTTATCTCACTACATATTAGCTATTTTATTCTATTGTTATGTCATTTTAAATTTTTAATTTTATTTATTATCTATTGTTTTACTTGAAATGTTTAAAATTTCATTTTCTCTGTTCATCTTTTCAGAATTTATAATTCATGTTTGCAAACTATGATAAAATAATTTAATAGCATTTGTGTATATATATTAAATGTACACAGTTCTCTAACACTGTTTTTACTTTGGTTTACTAGTTCATGTGTGCAGTACATAGTGTTTCCACTCTTGTAAGAAGTTGGTGTCTGTGCATAAGATATTAAATTCCTTTCTCATACTTTCCTTTTCCTTAACCCCCCCCACCATCATCTGTGGTTCCAAATCTTTCAAAAATTTTTCAGTATATATTTGTGTTAGATATTGCTTACCTTCCTCATGTGGAATTGGTACATAGTTATTACACAAAACAAATCTCTCCATCATTAGTTTGTGGGTATTGGGTATTTTGTGCCAGTGAAAGGAAAGTGACTAACACACTTTACTAAAATATAGCTCAGGTGGATTTAAATAAAGGTTGTGTATGCCTTTTACTTTACTCATGGTAGCTAACTTATTTTTATTTATTTGTGCATTTTTATTAATACACATTTGTAGTGTATGATGCTTACATTCATCTTAAACAGTAAATAAATGTACTTAATCAAACTTAATTATTTTAATTCCACTTTCCTATCCTTGTTCTCTTCTTTCCCACCAGGTAAGTTATAATTAAAATAATTTTAGTATAGGTGGTAGGGGTGGTAGAGTGGGTAGGACTATGGAAAAAAATGAGAATTGAGTTGTATCATATACTGGTACAAATTCTCATTGTTGGGTGCAATCATGGCGTGTTTATGTAATGTACTAATGAAGATTTCAATTAAAAATAATAATTTTAGCAATTTATGTTTCCATAAAATGTCTCTTGCTTGTTATGACTATTTATATATGCACACTAGGCTCTAACTCATATTGGGCAGTAAACAATCCAGGCTTAGTAATAAGCACTTTTACAGTGCATCTTTATGACAACTTTATGATATGGAACTGATATTGACTTCACTTTACATTTAGTGTGTTCAAGGTGGTTTTCCTGACTAAGGAGCAATTAGAGATAGTGCTGATATATGAACATAGGGGAAAAAATTATGTTTCCAAGCATTTAAATCAATGTGCTTTGCTATTGTCCCTATTCTAATTAATGTTTTGTATATCTAGATCTTCTAGGTTTTTTAAAATTAATGAGTATTTAATATTGCCACACTGTCCAAATTTGCATTCATCTAATGAAAAGTGAAGTTGAATATCCTTTAATATAACTATTACAGTGTAAGATTTCCTCTTTATGGACCATAAATAATAAATCACTTGAGTATCTTGCATAGATTGTATCATTCTTACTTGAGAAAGTTATTTATGCATAGTATGTATTAAAAATATCAATATTTCCTAAACTATACATTACCATTTGTATATTTATGGTTTCTTTGACATCATATGTTCCTTTTATTATTATTTTTTGACATGTATCAGTTATGCAAATTATCTATGTCCTGGGAACCCTGAAATGTTATTGGAAACCTCTGCAGTAGGCTTGAATCTCCTGCTCAGTATACAATGCAACCTGAGGGAAAAATAAAACTAAACAACCAAACTAAAAGAGGTAAAGAAATCAAGAAACCATGACATCTGAAAAATCATAATACCAATACCATAACTGGCAGAAGTACTGATCTATCCAAGCCACTAATTTTTATTAGTAGTCAACTGAAGTAAAGATAACCAAAGAAGGGACTATAAAAGAAGATGCAATGTGGTTTCTATGGAAATTAATGCAAATAAATTCGTAAAGGACAAGATAAAGCATTCTCTAATTAGGAAGAGAATAGACAATATGTATATATATATATTTTTTTCATAGTTTACTTATTTTTCATTGTTCACTAGTAAATATGTGCCACACATAGAGTTTATAATAATTTTGTGGAATGGGTACATGTATATAATACAGCCTAATTCCTTTTTTTTTTTTTAAATTTCTTTGACTTTTCTTTCCTCCACTCTTATCCTCTAAATTTCCTTTGCTCTTTCTTTGTTCTTATAGATAACACTAAGCTAATATCATATTTGTGATATATAATGGCTACATTCATTAAGGCTATTAAGTTCTGTATATGACATAATTTTATTCTATCTGCTATTCTTTTTTACCTCTTCATATTTGCAAGAGGCTCAACCTTTTGTCTTCTACCCTTATGTTACTGTGTTCTTTGTTTATACTTTGGCTCATGCAAATGAGAGATACTATATAGCATCTAAGCTTCTGTGTCTGATTTAGTTAACTCAAAACTGCCTTTTCCATATGCATCAATTTTCCTACAAATGTCTCAAATTAGTCCTTCTCTATAGCTGAGTATTATTGCATTATGTGTAGATACTACATTTTCTTTATCACATCATCTGTTAATGGATATGTGTGCTACTTTCAGAACTTAATTATGATGAGTTGTACTGCTCAGAATATTGGTCTTCATGTATGATATAGAACAATGATGTCTTTAGATCTTGGGTGAGACTCCTACAAGAGGGACAACAGGGTCATACAGAATTTCTAATTTTAGTGTTTTGAGAATTCCTATGCTGACTTCCATAATGTTAGCACTAATTGACTTTACCTCCAAAAATACGAGTGGCTTTATTTTCACTGTAGGCATATCACTATTTGTTATTTTTGTTTCTTTCTTGATGATAGCCATTCCTTCTGATAGGAGATGGAATCTTAGCCTTGATGTTTTAATTTGCATTGATGTAATGGTGAGGAATGTTGAACATTTCATTCACCATTTTTACTTCTTGTCTATTGAGTTAGTCTGTACATGCATTTTGATGAGAGTATCACACTATTTCATTCATTGTGTTTTGTAATTTCTCTTGAAATCAGGAAATGCCATGCCTTGAGCTTTTTTTTTTCCCTCAAAATTGTTTGGTTCTATGAATTTTATGGTCCTTTACGATATTTTAAACTATTTTTCCTATTTCTACAGAATTGTGACATGGACAGGTACTGATTCTTTAGATGAATTTGGACTCTAAAGACATTTTATCAATTTTAAGCCTTTTATTTCACAAATACAGAATATCTTCAAATTTATGTGTCTTCAATTTCATCAATGTTTTGTAGTCTTTCAGTAAATAATTTTTCAATAGTTTTTTGAAAAATTCAATAATTTTTCAACTTTTTTGTAGTTCTTTAATAAATAAGCCTTTATTTCCCTTGATTCAATTTAAGTATTACTTTCCTTTGATCATTTAGTGATAGTTTTCATTTTAGATAAATAACATTTTAGATAGATACGAAGTTTTGTATTCTGTAATTTGCTAAATGTATTGAATTTTCTATTTTTTACAGGCTTTTAGGTGAAGTCTTTTCCTCACTATGGTGGGCATGTAAAACAATGCACATATATGAAAAATAATATGGAGGTTCTTCAAAAAAGTAAAAATAAAACTATCATATGATGTTGCAACTTGACATCCAAGTATTCAAAATAATTGATTTGATCCTCAATAACTATTAGATCATATGAGATTAACACACATTATTCTGTAAAATTATTTCTATTTTAATCGGGGAAGGTGATACTGACCATAGTTATTGTTGATTTTAAACTTCATTTTTAACATCTTAGCTGATCTTTGATTTTTCCAGAAGTCATTTGATTAATTTAAACATTTATCTTTGGTTCTGTCATGGGAAGACTTCACTTCATAACTGCTTCCTATCTGAGTGACCGTGTTTCTCTCTAGCACTCCTTGGCTTTCTCAGTCCACTTATATTGGTGGGACTGTTGGTCATGACTTTGAAAGGAGGTGAACTTGGAGATCACAGTGATAGTGGACTCAAAGGAGGCCCACCCCTTTCTATTTTGCTTGTAGGCCAGAACCACTCTTGCATGCATATGTTTGGAAATTAGGGGATCACTACAATTCAGCAATCTTAGCTTATATGTCAAAATTCTCTCCATGGGTTCTACTGGTAATACAACTTCTTGAAGAATCTTTTCTGACAGCACATGTGAACAAGTGAGCCCTGAGAAGGACAAGGTCTATCTGGGCAAGAGTTGTGCTATGACATTAGGCATCAAAGAAATCTGTAGGTCAGTGTGTAACACCTTCAGGGAAGGCTACTCTCCCTGGAGTCATTGCCTGCATGGCCAGCATCCTGTCTTTCAGCAAACCTTATATGTTAATGCTCTCTGTCCACCAAGAATGTTAGTATCTGGAAAACAGATTAATATCTTATGCTTTTATATTTCCCAGTGTATAAAGAAGGGAGAGGCAAATGTTATCTAGCTGATAAATGACTTTGAATATATGTTTAAGGTAGCAACAGTGAGATAATCTATTTTAACTGAATGACATAGTGGCAAAATCCATAGTATACACATTAGGTTAGGATTATTTTAATAACCTGAAAGGAATGTTCAGGGAGGGGAAATACAGGAAGGTGTTTGTGAAGAGAACAATGACAATTGTGCTTTAATCTAAAATCTAAAAATAATCACATGCCTACCTCAATCTGGCTGAGAATGTGTACTCCTGGATTTATCTTGGCAGAAAACCAGAAAAAGAAGTCTGACTCTAAAAGACAGATGTTTGAGATGAAGTGGAAGTATTTCTGAATTACAAAAGAGATAATTTAGTCACCATTTCAGGTCTGCACTTTCTCTTCTAGGATACTTGAAAATTGACTGTGAAGTAAAAATTTCTCTATTGGTATTTGAAATTGATTATTAATTTGAATAATGATTAGCTGGAGCACTGGGGGCAGTACTTGATAGACCAGGAAGTGTATTTTGAGTATGATCTGACCTTTCTATTCAATGTTATACTAGATCAAAAAGAGTTTGCTCTCAGTTTCTCTCTCTAAAAAGTAATCAAAACTCTACATGGAGTGGCGGTGATGAATAATAATAAATGCCAAGAAATGGTAAGTGAAGAATACAACTATTTTAAAATGGTCTTTCAGAGAAGAAAAATATAAGGAAGCTTTATGTTTTTCTAAGTTCAAACTTAGATGAAACAGGGCAAAAAAGAAGAAACATACATTCTTTCAAGTTGGTTTTTCTCAGTCATTTGAAGTTATTTCTTTTGAATATTAATTTTGGAAAGCATGCATATGAAGCCTATTTGCACATACAGGTCTAGTTACACATACTTAGCACTGACTTCTCATTCAAATACATTTTTAAAAGCGAAGAGGAGTAATATTAGTCAAATTCACAGTTCGTTTGCTGCTGTCCAGTATTGTGTTTAACAATGAGTAATTATTTTGTTTGTGTTTTATGAATACATAAATATAAATAATTGAAGGCAAAAAGATTAGCAGGTCATAATTGTTGTGTAAGAAGATGTCAATACCAGGTATTTTGTTAAATCCTGAGACAGCTATAGTGCTTCACTTAAACATATTTAGAAAACAAAAATTATCATTAGTTAATTTTTTTAAATAAATTGATTTTATTAGTACATTTTAAGCATACATTATGACTACAATCCTCACTAGTAATTCTGTACCGCTACATGATATATCTTGATTCTTTTTTGTAATAGTTTTTAAGCTTATTTCATTAAGAAAGTAAAATAACCATTGTATTCAGAAAGTGTGAGAAACCTAAAATCATTTACTCTAGTTACATTATTTTATGAGTGAAACTGTAGGCCAGAAAAATTAAGTAACTTATCAACAATCAAACAGCCAAAAGTGCGAAGGACAGGAAAACTTTTCTTTACCTAGTCCAGTGTGCTGGTCACTAGCAAACAGTATTAACAAAAACCAGCACACTCTTATTTTTGGCCTGACTTTACCTTATTTTCTGTTGCCTTATCCATTATTCTAGATAAGCACCAACCACCTAGACAATTAAAATGGTTTTTATTTGATGGACATATCACTAGAAAGTGTATGGATAAAATTATTATTGTAGGTAAACAATTTAAATGTATACAACAATTATGTTTTACTGTGGAGCAGTTACTGTAGAGACCCTCCTAGAGAACCCTGCATCTTCATCCTTCTCATTTTATGTACATTTCACTCTAACTGTATAAAATTAATTCTATGTTGTTTCTCTTTTCAGATGAAAGAAAAAATGATAACAATGGCTACAATTAAATAACAAATGTCAGTCTGTAAGAAGAAGCAAGAGTGGTTATCAGGACCAGTTACTTCCAAAACTGATTAGAAGTATCCTTGTTATAACTAAACTGGTTATCAAACCACAGAACAGGATTTTCTATCTTCATGGGTTTCTTTGGTCATTTTTCAGCACAGCCCTCAAAGGAGATGTTAGAGGGACAGATAAAGATCAATTATTCGTATCTATTTAACAATAAAACACAATATGTAGGTAGTTTGCCTACAGTAAGTATTACTGAATATTACATTTAAGGTAAATTAATATATTCTTCATTTTTATTATTTTAAATACAACTTGGTTGATACAGTTTAAAGGAAATTTAAAACACTCTATAAACTGCTTACTGACTTCTTCGACCTCACAGAGCTCTAACAAAACACCATTTAAATGTGCTAAGTGTAAATATACTAAAAACACATGAATTAAATTTCCCTTGAAATGCATTGGCTTTAAAAATTGGGAGGAAAAGTGTCTTGCCAAGGCATTTCATGTTTTGCCAAACCCCAAGTGTTTGAAAAACAGTTTTAAAGAATTTTATTGAGGTAAAATGCTAGTAAGTATATACATTCCTAGAAACTCTGTCTCTATATCTACAAACATGAGTCACCTTAAACTGGTGCCAATGAAGTGGCTATAGGGCAGTGTGTCAAAGTACTCACAGCATTAATGTAAGATGCTAACTTCACAATGATCAAAGAGTGACAAAACAGAAAAGCCCTCTGCTCAAGCTCATGGCCAGGGAAGAACAACCTCATTACTCTTTCAAAAAACAAATAGCAGAAAAAACTATTGTAGAAAAACAAACCTTTTTCTTCAACCTAGTGATTCTAATAATTTTCAAAATGTTTTCAACTGTCAAAAGGAGAAACATTTCCTAAGAAAAAGGAAAATAATTCTAACAATATGACTTGATCATAAAAGAACATTGATTTATGTGTATATGTCTGTAAATGAATATATATATATATTCATTTACAGACATATACACATATGGTGATTTCCAAGGTAATTTGATTTGTGTCAGAGCCAATAACATGAACTGAAGTGTGGATATTCTTTTAAGAATATATGATTGGACAAAGTGAGCAGAGTGTGAGGTACCAAGGTTAACATTAACAGAGGTCATTTCCTGGGTATAATGTGGCTATATATATATATATATATATATGTGTGTGTGTAGATAGATTATATATATATATATATATATATATATATATATATATATTTTTTTTTTTTTTTTTAAGACAGGGTCTCACTTTGTAGTTTAGGCTGGCCCTGAGCTCAGCCTCAAACTCACCTCACAGCAATCCTCCTGCCTCTGCCTCCCAAGTGCTGGGATTATAGGCGTGAGCCACCATGCCCGGCATTGTGGTATGTGGTACTGATTGCTGCTGGGCGTGAGTCTCCACGCCCAGTATTGTTATGTGGTTACCAGGAATCAAACCCGGGTCCTTGTGCTTGCAAGACAGGAGCTGGAACCACTGAGCTAACTCCCCGGGCCCGTATTTTAAAATAAATAATCAGTGGCACTCTACTTCCCTTGCAGTGAATAAATCTCAATTTATAAAGATTCTATTGGGAAAAGATTTATAAAACTAATGTATATAGTGTGAATGATTGCTTCAGGGCCTACTGAAACCTCTCTTTTGAGGAGCTACTAGAAGCTTCATTCTTTTGCTTCTGAACAGATTTACCAACTCTGTTTGTGCACTTTTAAAAATGTACTTATTGTGTGCTCAGTCATTGTTATGTAATAGCCTCCACAGACTTGTTTGAAAACCACTTGAATCAGAAATAACAGCTGGCTGGAAAGAAGGCATTATGGGAATGAGCTTTGGCCTGAATTAGACGGCAAATGTCTCGAGCATCTAACAACTCCGTTATACAGTCTGTGGCTTGAAAAGACTTGCCTGGCTTCTTTAGTGAGAAATCCATCAAAAAGTTTTCCATGTGCAGCGCTTGGCTTTTGGTGGGACATAGCACTTTCTCATGACGACATCAGCGCACATTCGAGAATGATTCTCACCCAAATCTCCTCTTAGGCAAGAACTCCATTTTGCTTTCAGTTCTCCATAAAAGATGGCTGCACAAGAAAATATTTGAGACAATAGTTCCAGTAATCCTTAAGCCTCAGTTTTGTTGGTTCTGTCATTTTCTTCATAATGTATACTAGAATTTTGCATTATTATACTTATTGCTTGTTTTAAAATGTTTATCTTATCTCCTGGAACACTCTGAAGACCAATAATGCTAGGTAGGCTCATAATTGCTTCACCAGTGCTTAATTCTGCTTGACTTTGAATATTTTTCTTATTACTTTTGAATGAATAAATAGATGTTTGATAGAAAAATGAGCAGGCTCGTGTGTGGCATATATCACAGTATATAGCAACAGCAAGCATATTGTTGAAGAATAAGCAAAGTTTGATGTTCTTGACAAGAGAAATAACAAATTGTCTTTAGATGAATTGGGCCAATGGACACTATTCCAATGTCATTTATTATTTCTCTGTCCAGGGTAGGACTTAGATGAATGTATGTCCTTGAAAGGGTTTACATGCTTGAAAATTTTCTTATAAAATATTGATTGTTAAATTTATAAACAGGATCCTCTAAGGCATGGAGAAGTTGAAACTAATGCCAACTCTAGTTCTTTAGGTTCAAATTGCTGGACTTATTGAAACACATTTAGCCTTCCATGTTTCACAGCAGTGGAAAGGACGAGGCAGTGAGGTGGGAAAATGGGGGAAAATTCTTTGCAAAAGAGTAATGCATATTTACTGGTCTTTGGTCAGCTTATTTCCTACTCATAAAAAAATGATGGCCAAAACTCAGTCTCCAAGGAGTCCTCTCACCAGCAGAACAAGTTCAAATTGTTTCCTAGAAATAGATGAGTTCACTTTGGAAATTCAGCTACAAAATGAATTCTGGGATTATTTTCATCAAATTCGTATCATCAAAGCTCTCTTCAAACTGCTTCTTTTTATAGTTAGCCCCAACCTTTTAGAAGTCTTTTTTTTCTCCATTTTACTTCACAAACATTATTTTAAGTTTTACTAAAGATCCAGACACAGGGAGCATTGGAGTGAAGCAAATTTGTGCCGTTTCACATGGAATGCTCAACCCTTGTATGAACTAATGTTAAGCAGGCTGACTTATTATTTCTATCATACTGAGGGTGATTCATGCTGTTGTTATTTTATAAAGGGATGGATACAAGGAAGGAACTTGACAGACTATTAAATTCTTGTAAAGTGTTTTGTGTCTCACTGTTAATATAACAGGAAAAAAACAGAAACAAAGACCCTCTCTAATGAGCGATGACTAGTGACTGTGTGAGGAGTAAGGAGAAGTTTGAGAACAACTTGGCAAGGGACCCACCGTCCTCTCAGACTCCCTTCACTTTCTGACAGCATTTTTGTCTCTTGTGTGTCTCTATCCTTGTGTTTTCTCATAATTCCTCATCTGTGTTGTGATGATGAGCTAGAAATTTAGTTCTTGGTCAGTTTCTGTGCAAAAATCTTCTGATTTTATAATGTACTGAAACTGGCCATAGATCATCCATAATGTATCCACTGCCCATGGTTTAAGTTTCAAGACTGCAGAAACCGTATGTGAAAGGAAAGACTAGGAAGCTATTAAAAAAGGCAAAGATTTTCATTTCTCTGTGTTCAGGAAGAGAATTTGTAGTGAAACTACCAGTTATAGTTGAAAATATTAGGTCAGCCACCTAGAATCCCTTTTTATTAGAGTAATTTATATGTGTTCAAATATTTAATACTTTGATTGACATTTGAGTTACAGGATACACTATGTTAACATTAAAATCAAAGTGAAGAAAATATCAAATCGAAATGGGTGATATACACTTTCTCACACATATGCATTGTGTGAGATTGCATATTGATATGCAAGTATCAATATGCATTGATACTACTTTCTGTGTGAGAGAGATGTGTAATAATATTTGAAAATACAACTCCTTTTGCTCTTGTATATAATTTTGCAGCTGTTATTTTTCTGTCATATCAGCTGAGTGGTATCAACTGAGACATGACCAATGAACCACTTACTTTGAGGAGAGGGCAGAGTGAGAAGTGACAAAACTGTAGGTTCTGGAGTTTCACTTTTTAAAGTTGTACTCTACAGCTATATTAGGATTTAAATTTAATTCTTGAAGACATTCTATTGTTAAGAGTATGTGGTGTATGGTTTATTTCGTTAATATAATGATCAAATCCTAATAAATATGGTTAGTTTATTTAAAATTGTTTTAAATTATTGATGGGAGAGATTTAATACATGCATTATAAATTAATTACAAGAAAAATCTTCCTTCTGTCTTTTGCATACTTCTTAGCAAGCTATACGTCTGTTGTGTTACTTTAGAAAGTATACCTCTTACAATATATGTATAACTTTAAATCCAATGCTAAATGATCAATTGAATGAATGAGCTGTTGTTTATGAAATTATAAATTTCCAAAATTTTGTATTGTAAATTTAAAGCTAGAAAAGCCAACTAAATATAATATGTCTTTACAGATGGAAAAAGCATGCTATTGTTGTTTTTCTCTCTCCCTCTCTCTCTCTCTAAGTAGACAGTTTCATGCCCAATTTTCTCCATTCAACATATTTTACAAAAAGCATATGGAATAGCTTTTCTACATCTTCCATCAGGCATGTGGAGGTTGGTGAGAAAATAGATCATAAGAAAACATTTAAAAATACATGAAATATATTCAAGATGTGTGAGGGAAACCAAACACAGATTTTGCATGGGCTGGCATATTTAGAAGTGAGAAAAGCACTGAATCCAAAGCCTTGATTACAATTTTGCTTAAATTACTAAATATGAATAAATATAAAGCAATATTTATTTTCTGTTTGTTATCATGTTCACGGTTCAGAGAAAATTGTTGGACTAGTATTTGAGTTCCATGCATGATCACATCTATATTTTAAGTGTCTGAAAATATTTGAAACATGCATTTAAAACAAATATAGTTTCTCTGGAGAAACAGCTATAAAAGATTCACAGTAATGGATGAAATAGTGAAAAACATCTATATCTACACTGATAAAATAAAAACTTAAGAAGAGGGAAAATTTTTTACAATCATTTTACATTCCCAGAGTACAGTAGGTGAATGTTTTAAATAATATTTTGCACTGTTATAGGAAAGAAAGAAGATCTTAAGTTGTTTATGTTTTTTCAGTACAAGTTGTTATGTAAATAATGTCATGTTTCTTCATTTAACTTTCATAGTGTTATTATAAAATGATGACTTTCTTTTTCCAGTTGAGGAAATTAAGATTTTTAGTGTTAGAAAACATGTCACAAATCACTCCTGCAAATTGATCAAGACTGAATTTAAGCTCAGGCTTTTAAAAAAATGATTTTATTGATACATTTTATATATACATTATGATCACAATCAACATTGAGAATTTGCACATGTACCAGTACATGATACATTTTCATTCTCAATTTTTTTCATTTCCCTGACCTCCCTACAAACTCCCTTATATACATAAGCTTTATTTCCTTTTTTTCGCCATTATTTTTTTTCTTTTCTTTACTTACCCTTACCCCTCCTTTTCTCTTTTCCCTTTGAACATTTTCTTCTTATTTCACAATACCTGTCATACATTTTAGACCTCATTTCCACCTTTAGTTTCTTATAACAGAGAAAAGATATGGTATTTATACATCTGTGTCCTATTTATTTTATTTATGAGTATGGAATTTAATCTCAGTTTTTTAGCAACTCAGATTTTATTTCACTGAAATATACAGTTTACTAATTTTATATGAGTACATTGATAATCCAAGAAAAAATATTATTATATCTTGTTACTTTCACATATAATATTTGTAATTACAAAAATACTAGTTCATTTTAGTGTGAAAATAATCTGAGATTAATTATGACTAGTGTCACAAAACATCAATTGAGTTTATCCAAGTTAGATTTGTTTTAAAATTCAGATAGAGATATAGTGGCAAAGTTGAAGGGAAAACTTAAATTCTCTTTGTCTTAGTTTATTTTGCTTGTATATTATGTTCATTCATATTGATTATATGTAAACTCTGTAAATTTACTTCCTTAAAAAATGTCCTTTGGGGCCGGGGAGTTAGCTCAGTGGTTCCGGCTCCTGTTTTGCAGGTGCAAGGACCAGATTTGATCCCCAGTTAAACACATACAATATTGGACGTGGAGACTCACGCCCAGCAGCAACTAGCACTACATACCACAGTGCCGGACATGGTGTCTCATGCCTGTAATCCCAGCACTTGGGAGGCAGAGGGAGGAGGATTGCTGTGATGAGAATTTGAGGCTGAGCTTGGGGCCACCCTGAACCACAAAGAGAGACCTTGTCTAAAAAAAAAAAAAAAAAAAAGAATGTCCTCAATTCATAACATTATTGTGTGATATTTTCCCCTTTAGTTCAACAGAAATTTGTCTATTTCCTGTTATTTACCAGATAATTGAACTACACATATAAAAATTTCAAAAAAAAAAAATTGAATTCAGCTCTCAAAGCCCAATTTAAAGAGATAACTATTGATTGTATTTCAAAGAGATAAGCCTTTTCCAGTACAGGCAAATTGTGATAACACTGAGGTATTCGTGACCATCTGTCCTGGGGCAGTCTGGAGCAGGAGATTGTTCTAAAGCTCAGGGCACAGTGAAGCCAATTTAAATCTGCTAAATTAATAGTGTGTACTAAGCATTTGAGTTAATCAACCGTAAGATTACTCAGCCACTAATTCAATAAACAGACTTTACGCAGCTGTATTAAAGAAAATTTGCATCTAGCTCTGTTCTATTAATTGCCTTCTCGCTGCAAGGAGCTCACAGTGAATTCAAAGCGACAAGAGACCACACTTCCTAAGAATTATAATTCCTTCAGGGTAAGGAATTTTCTGCCCATCCTTAAGTGTGTTCTAAACTATTTGTGAAGTGCATCTTCTAGAGAACATTCAATAAACAATTATTGAATAAATAATGACTGAATGAGTATGAAGGAAAAAGCATATATTTGTCACAAAAAAGTTTGGTTTCATATCATGTTATCATCACATTATCTTTCTGATTTGAGAGATTTGAAAAATTAATTCATGCAGTTTAAACAATTTTGAGGATTAAAACTCATGTGAATCATCAGTTTTTTTCTACTTCCTCATTCACTGTAACAGTTTGTAAAACCGCTACTTAATGAAAGAGTTGTTTAGCAAGGTTACAGAAAACTGTCAGTTATGGAGGGCCATAGTGATTACAGAGAACCCCATCACTAGTGAGGTGATCTAAACTTGAACTTTATAGATTGAACTAGTTTATATTGCTGGTTCTCCTTAAATATATTATTTAATTTTCTTTATAAACTTTAGGAATAGTTACATTATGTAAATTGAAGTCATGGAAATTAACTAATAGAGTGCTTGGCATGTGACAAGCATTCTATACATGGCATATAACTGTTTATTATTGTGGACTGGAATACCCAAGGGAAGTTTTACATTTTTAATTTCCAATCTTTATTGTACATGATATGTACATATCCTGATCACACTCAACATTCAGAATTTGTACCAGTTTATAATGCATGGGAGAAATAAGGCTGACTTAAACAACAGCACCAAAATAAGCCAGAGTCAAGACAAGTTTACAGAGAAAATAAGAAAACACTTTGATAGTTCAAGAATAAGGGTATACAATGAGTTCAGCATATTTTCATGAAAATTTAAATTTTCATATTTCTTCAAAATTTGTGGAGGAGTAACTTTAAAGGTAGAATTAATTATGGTTGTAATAAAGTCATATTAATTCACCTTGAATTATAACTAATATTTATAAATTATTTAATCAGCATTGTGTTTAATCCTTAAAACATTAATGATAGTACCCACCAAATTATTGTGCATCTTTCATGAATTAAGTAAATGAGATGTTTAAGAGTTTAAATAATGTGTCACAGCTCATACATGCATTGAAAATATTTCAAGAAAGCACTTATCTAATAAACATGGTATTTTCTTAAATTGTGGGTCACGGATGCATGTGCCTGATTATCTGTGGTGTTTGTAAAATGTTTGTTTCTGGATTTCATCACAGACATGGTAAATTAGAAGATCTTGCAAAGAAGCCAAATCTAGTCTTTCACTGAAGAGTCTAGAAGCATATTATGCATTTCAATTTGAAAACCTTTCCTTTATGTAGAATATAAGAATTCAC
>PVIR01029658.1:0-20927 GCA_004026965.1 Petromus typicus | reverse complement strand
AGCAATCCTCCTGCCTCTGCCTCCCGAGTGCTGGGATTACAGGCGTGAGCCACCACGCCCGGCACTGTGGTATGTGGTACTGGTTGCTGCTGGGCGTGAGTCTCCACACCCAGTATGGTATGTGGTTACCGGGGAATCGAACCCAGGCCCTTGCGCTTGCAAGACAGGCGCCGGAACCACTGAGCTAACTCCCCGGCCCTATTTTGTTTTGTTTTTAAATAAAAAGCACTCGACAGGAGAGGTAAATTTTCAAACTAGGTTTTGAAATTAATGACAAAGAAGGGAAGAAGAAGGAAAGGAGCCAAAGGAGAAGGTAAATGGAAGAAGAGCAGGGAATGAAAAGAGGAAAAGAAAAATGGCAGAAGAGGAAGAGGAAATACACAGAAATGGTGAGAGGCAGAAATGTTAGCCTTCCTGATTTTATCTGTGTACCCTGAAATATTGTACTGCATCCCATATATATTTTTAGTTAAGTGCTCACTTGAGAGAAAACAAAAGAGAAGAACAGAGAAGTGGAAAGTCCAACAGCAACAGGACAGTACCCTCCTTCAGAGGCTATTGTGGAAACCAGAACATTGACACCTAAAGCCAGAGGGAGAAAGAGAGAGGTGAGGGAAAGACAGAGTCAGGCCACTGTGTGGCTCAGCAATCCCCTGGACACATAGAGCCCAAGCATCCTTCTGCTGGGCCCAATGGCTTAGGAGAGAAAGTGACTTACTGAACTTCAAAAGCATGTAAGTCCAGACAGTCCAGGACTTGGGACAGCTCCTCTACAGTGACAGGTTACTGATATGCTCTGGAGAGCTATGCCCAAATGCACATGAGAAAGTACTTTTAAGGGCAGATTTCTCTCTGAAACTGCCTGGCTGCCCTGGTCTAAGTGCTGGATTGATTGCCCATTTATGATGAATCAAAACTCAATCTCATCTCCCAGGTCACTGGCAGGGACAGCATTCTTTTTAACTGTATTGCTTGTAGATTTTAATAAAAATCATATGTAAAGCAAAGATAATTTCCCCTCATTTGCATTTTTATTCCATTAAGATAAAAGTGGCTTGTGTCTCTTTTGGATGAGTTTGTAAACAGAGTAGGTACCTACTGCCCAGGACAAGAGGGTGGGCAGCTATTGGGCTTGGTGGCGGTCTTGGGAATTTGCTATCCTGACAAGTGATTTAGAACGCTGCTAGGTAAATACATACTTCATTTGTTAATTGATTTTTAAAGCCCTCATCACAAAAACAGAACTGGAAGTACTGTGTATGATGAAGAGAATTAACTCATTAGGCAAAGTGCCCAGAGAAACCAGCTCAAGCACAAGCCCCAACATCAATAGTCCCAAAGAGGGACAAAAGTACTCAAGACTCAGTGACCACAGGAGCCAGAGGTTCCAGAGAGCCCCAAAGCGGGACCCTGAGCTCTGGAAGCCACCCTTTCTAAGGTAGTGAGGCCTCGCACACAGCTGCCAGGGAGTACCTGGAGACCTGGATGCTGACAGGGTCCTACACGGCAGGGGGAGCACAGGGAGATCCTCTGCTTTGGGGCTCTGCGAGGCCTTCAACCCAACTCAAAGTCAGGGGAGCATCTTGTCCTACAACCCCTCCAATCTGCCATCATCATAGACTCTCTTTCTGAGCATCCTGGAGGGAACTGGGTACAATACTTCTTCTGCCTACAGGCCTGGGCCACATTAACAGAGCCCTGGGACACAGGTCTCTCTCCAGGATGTCTGGTAAGGGCCATGGCCTGTATTATCTTCCATTCCAAAGGTCAGAAAGGAGATCAAAGCAAAGGGCCTCTCTCTTCCTGTTGTCACTCACTCTACATGTACTTAGTTCTAACAACTCTAATTTTCAAATTTCTAACCTTTATAATGGTTAAATTGAAGATGAATGCAGTTCTCCTGTACCCTGTCTCTGATGAGGCTAGGTAAAAATATTTTTGAAAAAATAAGTATTTTGGGTGGGGGTTCTGACTATCTAACGGAAGGAAAAAGTACCTCTGCATTCAAGGCAGACTTAGCACAGGTTTGGGAAGTCCCCAGCTAGCTCCTACCATACTGGGCTTCCCAAAATCCCTACATCAAGACCTGGAACATGAATCTTGTTCAACCTGGGGGACAGAGACCTTTTCCCAGGCAAAGAGCCTGGGATGAAGTTCACTAATTAAACAGTGCGGGTGGAGCAGATGGATGCCACCTATGCTCGAATGACCCTAAATTGGGCCAGAGGTTTGAGGTCCTTAATGAGGCCCCATAAAATGAGTGATTACCTAGTGATCACAAGTAAACAAACCTGTGAGGAGCTGGATGGTGGGGCAACAAGCCTGCAACATGGTAACAAGAAGACCAAGGGAGTGGGAGTATCTGACACCCAGGCTGCCTATCCCAGGAGCTGGGTGGGCTGGCACATCTACAAAGAGTTAAATCTGAAAGAACAGCAGGGCGATAATATGAAGGTGCCTGGCCACGGAAATGAACGAACAGAATCCTTTTTGTCACATATAGAGTACATTATTGCAAGTGAGACACTCAAGTTCCCTTTTATCTTTACAGAAAAACAGAGATGCAAAATGTCAGGTACTTGGGCCTGTTAAAGTAAAAGGCTTAGCAAAAGCAGCTATCCACAAGATGTGGGCTTTCAGATTGCTTTTTAATCACACTTTTTCCTATCATTAATTAATTCTCTAATTTTTCCACTGTGTTAAACTCTTAACTTCAGATAGTGGGTCCTAATTAGCTTGGGGTGCAAATGTAGTTATTCATTATCTTTAAGGATACCTTTTGGATTCCTGGGGTAGAACAGAAAATTATTTTGATATTAAAGATATTTCTAAAATATTTGCTTTTGTCTGGAAGACAATATTTTGAAATTATATATTTCTTTGAATGATCTGTTGTATTTTCAAATTAAAACATAATGTAATTTCATTAATAGAAATTGCAAATACCAGCCAGAGGACATTGTATGGCACAGCTATGGGAGGCAGCAGGCATTAGATATAACTGTCTTCTGTCACTGTGGTCACTCTGGTGGCCCTGATATGTTGTTATGCACCAAAATGATCTTAGTTTGATCTTTATTTCCTTGGTTTCAGTTCTCTTTTTCTCATTCCACATGGTCTTCATATTAAGTTCTCACATATTTATTTTAGAAAGAGGTAGACTATAAATAGACACAACTTACACAAATAAAGGCCTAGCTTGCAAAAAAAACCCCAAAAGAACAAAAAAACAAAAAAACCCCACCAAAAACCCACAAACATCACTATGATAGAACTGTTCTCAATTGCTTATTGAGACGAAACCACAATAAGGAACACCGGGCTGGTATGTATTTTGGGCTCGACTCTGATAAGACTATCAATGGAAATATGCTCAATGCATTCCCTATTTTTTAATGTGGGAATTATATGGACTGAGGTGTTAGGATGTACAAAAAGAATCAAAGTAGGAATGCATCCCATTCTAATCCAACATGGTCTTGTTTGTATCTTTTGTCCATAAAATCAGGGTTAAAAGCTCGGGGCAGCAGTAACAGAACATGCTAACATTAAGTGGAGCTTTGCTTTCTCAAAGCGCTAGCATTCTGATGGCCTCTTGAACTTCTGCCATAATGCGGACAGGTGAGGGATGGCCAGGAGGCCTCAGTGCCAGGTTGGCTCCAGGTCCCTGAGACTGACCCAGCCCAGGCCCTGCTTCCCAGGCTCTCACTCTCTCCTGTGTGACGGGAGGCTGAAGAGGAGGGCCCACACTGCAAGGCTGTCTCTTAGAGAGGGGGCAATGGTCTTGTGTCCTTGTCCCCTGTGTGTCTGTGATCAGCCTGTTGTTCCTCACATTACTCGCTCTTACCCAAACTGCCCCTGGAGCAGAGATTGCCCACCGGCTGGCCGGCTGATGAGAAGGCACTTTATTAGTCACATGCAGACTCTAACTATTGACCAATAATAGCTCAGACTCAGCCAGTGTCTCCACTTCCATCTTGCTGTAATTGTTTGGTTATCCACTGCATTTTATCTGACTTAATAAAAATGAGTGGAAATAAGATGCTGCCAGTAGCAACAATAGGCAGAGCCCTCTAACTCAAGGCAGTATAAGCAAAACTGGAAATCCTCATGCATGCTAAAAATGGTGCATTTTAAGTGCTTAATGGATTTTCAGGCTCACCAAATATTGACTGGTTTATTTCTAATGGCAAAGGCCAGTTTTTATTAAACATCAGGATAGAGAATGTGAGGCCTATGTAGAATTTTATATATTCTTCTTTCATTTTCAGTAAGCAGATTGCTCCAAGTCAGATGCACATTTGGATCTGTATCTATACAACAAAGAACAAAATATTTAGATTCCAACGTGGAACCAAAATTAAATAACACTGTTGAGCATGACTCTCTGTCTACCTACCCCAGAGAAATATTTTGGGATTGAAAAGGTAACCTATTTTTTGAAAATTTTGTATTATTCTCACAAGTTCAAGCTATTTTATGCATTCATTTGCCAAATTCTGATTGCAAAGGTTCTCATGTGTCAGACTATGAGGGATTAGTGATTAGGTTCATAATTAGAAACTGTCACTTTATGTTGGCAAGTCTTACTCTGAAATATTTAAACAAAATGTTCAATAAAGGATTATTTATTAAAATAATCCAATATTTAGATCATTACTAAAGGTAGTCTATACAAATGCAAAAATTGCTCTACTTTAGTACATAAAATCTTATTAAATTTAGGTATCTACTTAAATGATGGAAAATTTCATAGGGCTATTTTTCAGAACATCCTATGTATTAATTTTATAGTTTGAAAAATGATCATTTGAATGTAAATTTATAATCTAAATATGTGTGGTACACTTGTTATTTAAATGGACTGTGGACTTAGTAGACTAGAAGAGACTGTGCAATAGTACATCCCATAAAACAACCATCATTCCCTTGTAACTTTAAAGTGTTATACAGTGAAGAGTTTGAAATGTTTCTCAAGTGAACTGATTCATTTTCAGACAGTAGTTTCTCTGGGACTTTTAAAAGAGAAAGCATCTTCTTATAAGCAGTTTCAATTGCCCTTCTAATATGTGTGTTCTGAATGACTTCCTAATAGCTTTAAAAAATCAATCTACCAAACTGTGAGGGTTCTTGCAATGTGAGAAAAGAATTTAGAAGTCCCTTTCCCTGGAGGGCAAATTTTTTAAAATGTATATTTAAAATAATCTCAAAAGCCAAGCAAGGCATTTCAGATGCTTTCAATACGGTATAACCCATTTTATGCAGTAACCCAGAAACCATCCTTCGGGAGCTTTGAGACGCAAGACTTTCCAGCCGGAGGGGTTAAAAGTGTGGGTGTGGAAGTCAGCTTTTGTTTGAAAAATTAGCAATGCTATGAGTCATCGTGCATTAGCAGCAGAAGAGTTTTGCATCTTGTACGAATCCAGACACCATATGCCATGCGAAGGCCTATTACTTTATTCGGTGCCACTGCTGACAGGCAGCCACGTGGGTATCCCCAGTGGAAGGGCTGTCTCCTCCCGGCGGCGAGGACAGGAACCCAGTGAGCTGAACACATCCAACATTGTACTGAGCAGCAGGAACAGCTGGTAAGCTAGCGAGAGGCAACGGCCAGGGAGGAGTGCGGATGTTAATGAACCCTGTGACAATGCTGGCCTTCAGAGGGGCCAGGCGATGCCTGCGTGTTCCCACAACAGCCTCAAGAGGAGAATCTGCTCGCTCATGCCTTCAGTCTCATTAAAACACGACACTGGTATTTGTGGTCTATCAAATCTGTTACGAATCACAATTTATAAATCTTACCAGCAGACCCAACACGCTTTAAGAAGTTGTACGGGATAGTATGCACAGCTCCACAGGCGTCCCTGGTCCTGCAGGGCAGGATTTAAGGGACGGTGGGCAGTGGGGTGCAGCAGGTCACCAGCTGCTGCTGGGTGCAAGTCCCCACTACCACTCACATGACTAGTGGCCTCGGGCACGTTATTTAATTTCTCTGTCTCTCAACTATATTTTAGCAAATATAAACACATAATAGATTATGTTACATGATATTGCATTGCATTTGCACAGGGTATCCATAGTGCCCTTCTTCTAGGGGTGTGATGAGCACCAGGGAGTTGGACAGACAGGCATAGTTCCTGGTGCCTAGGACAGTGTAGGCTTTGGGGACATATTTCTGGGGATCTGGAAGTATAGCTCCGCCAGCTTTACCTCCTGGCCTTGTCTTTCTTCCACAGTAGGAGGTAATAGTACCCCCAGTGAGGGCCTAAATGCAGGGTATCTGGCAGACACAACAGAACGAGTGAGGATGGGCCCTGGGGACCCTGGCAAGATCACTAGTGACAGTGGCGTTGGGCTTCTGTGGCAATGGAGTGAGCAGGCTGCGGAGTTCCTTGGTGGTTCAAGGTCCACTGAGCATTCTGTTCTGTTGAAAGGTGCTTGCTTTTTGTATAATCTTTTCTTCAGGAATATCCCGGAGTCCTGCTCATCCTCCTAGCACGAGGACAAGAGCCCTGTTGGGATGCTGTCCTTAAGCTGTGGACTGAACTCAGCATCACACCCAGCATTACAATGTGGGCTCTGCTCTCTGCTTACAGAGTTCCTTCTCCAAAAGGTGTCATGCTTTCCCTCTGAGCAACCTCAGTGAGAGCCAGTGTCTGGTGGAAATGGCCAGTGGCCATGCTGAACAAATGAGCAAACGAAGGAAGAAACTGCTTTGGACTGGTCGATTTTGTACTGTGGCCTGGGAGTGTGCGTGAGATGATTAGAATCCGCGGATCACCATATTTCCCAGACATTCTCTTGTAAAGCTCTAAGATGCTTTCCTGAATGACCACTGTAGCAGCAAACACACCAGGTGCCTGTTTCCCAAGGAATCTTCCTGTGAGCTGAGCTCAACTCTGGGGGCCCCCAGAGACTCCAGGTACTGGCAATAGAGAGAATGGGGGTACAGAGCAGTGACTGTTCCCCAGGCTGAGATGATCTACCACAGAACTAAAAGGCTGCAGAGACTGCATGCTGGGAGATGCACCTGGATTTGAAGAAGTG
Organism: Petromus typicus; assembly: GCA_004026965.1. Classification (NCBI taxonomy): domain Eukaryota; kingdom Metazoa; phylum Chordata; class Mammalia; order Rodentia; family Petromuridae; genus Petromus; species Petromus typicus. Next base: position 13,880 of record PVIR01029658.1, on the reverse strand, counting down.
AGAAAACCTCAGACTGGTGGTGCACATCTACTATCCCAGCTATTTGGGAGGCTGTCAGGAAGGGTTGCTTAAGCCCAGGAGTTCGAGACCAATCTGGGGAACATTCCAATATTCTCTCAGAAGAAAAAAAACAAACCCAAACCCAAAGCCTCCTGAAGACCTTTAGATAAGACACACTAATTCAAGTATGCTTGAGCTTGGAAGACCAGGTTAGTGGAGGAAGCTGCAGACTTCTTTACAACAGGATGTGCTAGGTCTTGTTTTCAGTAGGGCAACATGTCCTTTGCTGGTGCTGTCATTCCATAGAGGATGGGCATGCAAATGACAGGCTGCCCCTGGCTCAAATCTGCTGTCCCCTTTATGCCCTCCTTTTTTAGATTCCTGAATTCCACAGACAACATTGGAATAATGAGATCAGGGAACAAGAACTGGAAGCTGGAAAAGGGATTGTTCTGACTCCCCCATCACTCCCCTCCAGGGAATGAGGTTTCCAAAGCACAACCTCAGATGACAGCTGAGGCATCCATGGTCCTGGGAGATCAAGGTCTCCAGACACTCAGAGATGAGCTGACAACCCGCACTCAGTGTATTCTCAAGTTCTGTGCAGTAGTAGGTGCTACAGAAAGAAAGCTCCTCACTGACTGAGATGTCAAAGGTTTAAAATAATGGCTTCGAGGCCTGCACGGTGGTGTATATCTGTAATTCTAGAAGCTGGGAGGCTGAGATAAAATGGCCACAATTTCGAGGCCAGTCTGAACTGCTTAGTGAAATCCTGTCTTAAAATTCCAAAATACAAAAACATCAGGTTTAGTGTTTAAAAAACATTTCCAGGCTAGAAGTAATAATACCACTAAGCTACAACTGTTCAGAATGCAGTGATGGCTCGGAGTAGCACAATGCAGACAGCGCAGGCATATTCTTCTAGAGCTCATACACATGTGCACGCACATGTGCATACACACATGCGTGCTGAACAAATGCAGACATGCACGCTTGTTGCATGCAGAGTCCATCTTCCTGATGAGTTTCAGTGGAACTGTGATCTGTGGTGATGCATATTACATACATGTGATGCATATTACATACATAATATGTGATGCATATTACAAACAGCCTGTGTCCCTGGGAAGGGTGCTATGAGTCTGAGCCACAGGCTGCCACCTCCTTGTCTGTGTAATGCCACCTAAGTGCTCAGCCTCGCATGACTTGCTGCAGGCTGCTGCAGATTAGAGCTATCGATCGCTCCCTGCAGAAGACTCTCGCTGTGCAAAAGGAAGGTAAGCAGCGGAGATAGACAGCTCAAGTATTGATCTGCCCCGGTGGGGGCTGTGCTTCCAAATCAGTGTTAGCACTCCTTCACACCCACTCGGAGGGTCACTGATGTGCACCAGGATGATGCAGGCATGGGGGATGGGGGGCAGGCCTTGAACTCTGGCCGCCACTTCTGTTGATCACAGAGAAACCGAGGTGCCATGTGACAGCTCCAGCTCTTTAAAAACACAAAGTCACAATAGCCTGCAGTGGACATTCTTCATTCCCAGGCAGGAGTGATGCAGCAATGCCACTGAGAGCTGCCAAAGTGCATGCTAAAAACCATCAAAGCGATGTGGACTTCCTGTTAGGGTCTGAGAGCTTCACCAAGGCCAGAAAGCTGGCTCGCATGACAGAAAACAAGAACCTTTTCCTCCTAAAAGCTGGCCCCTGCCTTTACTTAAAGCTGAATATTTAAAAAAATTAGCCCAAATAACATTCCCTGTAAGGAAATATCCACGATTCAATGTACACAATTTTTGAAAGATCTCCATACAAACTGACTTATATGGACACAAAAGACATAAATCTATCCTAAAAAGTCAAATAAAATTGTAAAGTACACCCAAACTAATACTTCTTTAGAGATTGATGAGAACAGATTAATGTAGAAAATAAAGAATCTAAAGAAATTAAACAATGAGCAGAATGCACCCTTTAAATGTTGTTTCTGTGGACATGAAACAGCAGGAACTGTTTATGATTCTTTGGGTTAGAAGTTATTCTTCTTATTCAGTAACCTCTCCTGCACGTTCCTATTCCTATGGTGAAGACATCTTATGTAATTAAATACACAGCACTAGTGTCTACTTTCCTCTGATTAGAATTTCTGCAAATTGTGTGTTTTTACTTTCTCCTAACTCACAAACATTGAGTTCTCACTATGTTGGTTGATGAAGACTGTGAGTCTTTACCTCAGGAGCTGGCAGTTCACAGAAACAGTCCTGACCCAGAGTGTCAGTGTGGCCTTGTTGTAGTTAGGAGGCCAGGATGTCACCCGCTCCTTCTGCTCCTCCAATACGCCTTCCATATCCCTTGGATCAAGGATGGCCTGTGGCTTGTCCTGGTCAGTATCTCTGGCCATCTAAGGTGAGATGTTAGAACTTTCGGTCTTCCACCTGGGTCTCTTAGAAGCTGAACAGCAGGGAGGAAGTCAGATTGATGTGAGAAGACCAGAGCAGACCACATGAGAGGCTGCCGGGTGAGGGATGCCTGGCCAGCTCAGTGGCTTAGAGCTTGCCTCACACAGGTGCGGCTCTGGGGTTATCCCCAGCACAACACACTCTCCTGGACTACCTGTAGTAACTGGTCCGACATCAAGGAAGATGGCCAACCGTCCAGTCACTGTCCAAGACCCCTCTTAGAACTGGTGGCTAAGAATAAACACTGAGCACAGAAATGGAGCCCTTGTGGGCTAAGACAGCCAGCTGCCCTGGCTCATCTGTGTATCTTTACAAAGTTCTGTTTCGGCAGTAGCTGACACAAGTATCAAAATGATTCTATCTGAGAAGAACCCTTGGAATCTATGAATCACAGAGCTATTCAACCAAGGTTATAATAATGTAGCATTTATGACCACAGTGCACTCACCAAAATATAATTAATATCTCAGTGAAAGAAACAATTTTTACTATCAAATGTAAGCTAATGCAAATTAGTACTTATTTCCTCTTTATCACATCCTTTCTAAGCCTTACCACTGAGTACATAATGAATTAGCTTAGTAGAGCTCCTATGGGCTGTAAGTCAGCACAGGTGGACCTGACTACACACCCACAAGTCTTTTTGTCTTTGGAGAGGCTACTCAGGAAGAAGAGTCTGCACACTTCAGAGGCGAGCAGTAGGTTCAAAGTTGCCCTCACCCACTGAGGTGAGGACTGTATCAGTCTGATCTTCATCCCTGCTCTAGAAAGGAACATGCTATAGCGACCACCCCTCTACCACGCCATGCTGCTCCCCCAAAACCAGCTCAAAGAAGAAATTGCCATACACCTTGGAAAAGGATACAAGAACTATTAATCAATTGCAACTAGTGCAGGAATATGTTTCATAAAATAAACAGAATTAACAGAGGCACTATGACATCTCCAGCCCACTGAGGACAGATGGCACACACATGGAAATACAAACCACAGACATACAAGTGTGACAACTTAAAGCTGTGGCTGAGAATCATCTCCTTTTGGGCTCATATCACTTTTCTCTTGCACCTGGGTTTTGATGACTCAACACAAGCATGGACACTGATGGAAGCCTTCCCTGCAGCATATGTGGTGTCATGATGTGTCACAAAGTCACGAGGTGTCATGGTAAAGATCCCTTTTGGCTGAGAAGCCTCTTGAGAGTAAAACCATTCATACTGCATCCTGCAGTGCTCACCACGAAGCACACCATGCAGGCTAAAGGAGAAACATGGAAGTGTTCATGACCCTCATTGCCCGGTGCATGGTAAGGCCTGGGTCCTGAGACATTCTGGTGCAACCTGAGAGAACAGCACAACTGCTTCTGACTACAGAGAAGGAGCAGGTGCCAGGCCCTGCCTACTCTCCTGCATCCATCCGTCCACACATCCATGTGTTCCTTCCTCCCTCTACTTTTATGGTGCACGCTCTCTACCAAGTCTTATACTGGCTCTGGTGGTGACGAGGGATGCCTGGCCAGCTCAATGGCTGAACAGTGAACAAACCAAAGCTTATCACGCAGCAGTGTCATCCTCAGAAGAGCAGGGTGACTGCATGAAAAAGGCCACAGAACTGGAGCGATGCTGCCCAGAGAGAGAGAACCTGCTGTCTGAGGAGACTTAGAGTGACTCTCAGAGGAAGACACAGGGTATGCCGGGACCGAAGGCCTAGGAGAGCGATGGCTCCTGAGGCTGGCACCTGCTTGCGGCCATCAGAAAGATCCAAGTTTTCTGCGGGTGAGGATGGAAAGCAACTGGAGGGCTCTAAGCTACGATTTGCTCTGATTTCTATTTTACAAGGAAATGTAGGGAGATGGGGAGTAGCAAGAGGGGCTAAGAAGAGCTATGGCCAAGCCAGGGTGTGAAAGGAGCTGAACTCCTATCATGCTTTATGAATAAATTTATTTTATATGTACTACATTCTCTAAATCCTTACAATGATCTCTGAGGCATTATTTTCCTCATTTGGCAAATATAAAAACTGTCAAATATAAAGAGAAATAACTAAGTATTATTTAAATTAAAACTGAAGCCCTGTATCTCAGTGAGGCCAGCACTCACGCATTCCCTGCTAATACCGGCACAACAAAAGGCACATCCTAAAATGCATCTGGCACTTGCAGGGAACCTGCTGTCATGCAGGGAAAATAATGTTCCTCACCTATCTCTGTGAGAAGTCTCGCCAGTGAGAATCAAGTTCTGAGCCCAGGGGAGGCACAAAGAGCTCAGTGCAAAGTGGCTGTTTAGGGGCAGGCTCCATCCTCAGCATGGCTGGAGAAACAATCACGAAAAACAAAACCAAAAAAACCCTGCCTGTACAGGCCCTGCGATACTGCGTAACAAGAGGTGTGGAAAAGGTTCTACATGACTTTGTGTCTATTCTCAGAGAAATACAAGTTTATCATAGTGTACTATTGTCAGTGGCGTCTTTAGTTAAACAACTGGCACCTGCAGGGTCCACACAGGCTCATAGAAGGCTGTCCTAGCACAGCTGCCCTGCCACCTCATTTCATCTTCTGGGCCTGGGCAGTGATCAGTATGGCAAATTAGAGGGAAAGCACACTCGTCCCGACCCAAGCTCATCCCAGCACTTGGAGGGCTGTGGGCCATGACTTCTGCAGTGGCTTCTGTGGAATGTTTTCCTTATTCAAACTTTCTGCACAAATTCTATGTGTTTGACAAAATTATAGGGTATATGTACAGAAATGATATGGTTTTATTCAGATTATTTAAATTTTTTTGAGTTAATCTTCTAGTGTATACATGGGTAACACATGCACAGAGTCTTTACCCCATTACAGAGGCACACATTCTATTTTTCCAAATTAACAAGTAAAACATATTCTTCAGACATTCAAAAGGAGCTCTTTAAAAGGGTTAAAAGTCCTACACAAATACTCCTTCAATTCAAAATAAACAGTTCTCACAATATTCACATTAACGTTAGTTTCTTTGGAGTATTAATCCATTTAATGCTAAGTGCGCGCAGAAAACACGCACATTTATTTTTTTCATAGCCAAGCTGCAGGGAAACAGAACTTGGTGACAGTTTCCATCTTCCTGGGGAGAAGGTTATGGTCTGGGTGTGAAAGGCAGAACATAATGGTGAGCTGCAGCAGCAGCTCTCCCCATCGGATCCCCACCTTCTTTAAATTCCACAGAGGATGGCAGTTTGGATGGAGACCCCAAAATCTATTCTGTCCATCTGTTTTATTATTCTTAGAACAACTGTCAAAAGTTGCCCAGGGATCAAGTTGCAAACATACTAATTTGCCTTTGAAAAGTAGGCCCTGGGGGAATTCTGGAACTCTGCTTATAAATTCAGAATCCCATCAGCCAGGGAGCCTGCCCTGCCCTTTGTGGAGGTATGAGACATTGCACTTGCAGGCATACATCTGCCTCCAGGCCGGGGATGCGCTGATAGACTTGCATCCCACTTCATAGGCAAATGAAGGCAGAACCGCAGGGACTTGGCATCTTAGGGCTGGCTTGTTCCCTGGGTTTCTACCCCCTTCATGATCCATTGATCCTGGGTAGATGAAAGACCAAAGCTTTGTGCTGGAGAGTTTAAAGGCGTGAATGCAGCAGAGGGACTCACATTCTGTACCCTTTTATATCCCGGCACCAAACAGAAACATGCAAGACTGAAAAGAAGCATCAGAAGAAATAATCTGAAGCGAAGTGAAAATCATAAACCACTGAACACTTAATTGTTTCATTTTTGTGATTCTGTGAAAGGGTAACAAAAGGATCGTTTGGACATTTAGAGTATCAGATGTGAGCTGGGGAGAGATAATGAGAAATGTCCAGAGAGGGTCTATTTAGAACTGCATGGTATTTGGGGGCACACTACTCTGCTGGAAACTGTCGCAGCTGTGCACTTCTCAAGCTGGCTACCTTCAAGTCCTACGCGAGACACGGTGTGTGTGCACAATGAGGTCCCTGAAGTGTACGTGGGTCCTGCCTTCCCTGCCCTGCTACCAACCTGCTCTGTCTTAAGCTTTCAAAGCACTGTGCCTCAGAAACCTGTTTGAAGCACTACATGCCCTGCATTAGAGTCAGTAAAATTCCTGAGTAGGAAGCGAGAGAAGATACCCTTTCAAGGCTAACATGATGGCATTTGGGCTATACTCACCCACAGATTACCAGAAACTATTTGCTTTGATTAAAAAATTCGTTGGAGTGTGTTGCAAATGACTCCAGCAGAGATCCTGCTGGGCGCCGCTGCAGAGGAGGCAGACGGGCACAGAAGGGATCACCAGTTGGACTTGCTTGCTTTGTCCTGCTCTGGCTTTGCACAATCTCTTATTATAATAAGGCATTATTATCCTTTTTAGACATTTGAATAACAGAGTCTCACTTTCAAAATACGGCTCATAATCCTGGAGTCTCCTACATGTTCTGCGGATGCTGCTGATGGCGTTCTGCTCCTTTCAAATGGGACCGATAATTAGTAAACTGAAATTTGATTAATGTTGGATTAAGAGGTTCTGATGTCTCCCTGCAATGTGGTATTTCAGTCTGCAGGCGCTGGAAGAGGTCTTCTTTAGGAAACTTGTTCCCTCCCCTTTCCAGAATGGGAAGATGAGTCAAAAGCCCTGACTTTTACAAAGAAAATTCAGTCGGATCCAACGGCTTATAATTAGGACTCAGGATTTTTTTTCCCCTTCTCACTGGTTTTTATTTATTTTCTAACCCTGAAGCTGGAGGGAATAAATTAACCACTTAAGAGGGAAAAAATAAAATGGAAATGCAATTCTCCCTCCCAAGATGCCCAGGGTGAGCCCCTCCAAGTTTTGCTGTGTAACTGGACTCCAATAAAGGGTTCTGACAGACTCCACTCACAGGTCCCGGCACAGCGTCTTGAGAAGAACGTCCCTGAGAACAAAGGGCCAGTCTGGTATCGATATCAAAGTCTGTGGAAAGAGCCACTAGACAGTGTTCGAAGGAAAACTTTAAAATTCAAACTCCTTTGTGCTTTTTAAAAGTTAAGGGCAGGGATTTCATCTAGCTGCATTAGGCTGGCAATTAAGCCAGAGTTTCTTCCATGCTCAAAGGCCAGATGATCTGGCCTTTCTTCCTTGTCTGTTTTAAAATTCATAATCTTGTTTGCTCATTGCTGAAGTGTCGAAGAATCAGGAATAATGAATGGCTCCCTTTGAAGCTCTGTCATTCTCAGGGTAACTGTCTAACTGCTAAAGCAATGTTGTCATTTATGGAATGACCTTTTGCTCTTTGAATATTCAGACATTAATAAATGTGAAATGCCTAGAAATCCTGGGGCACTAGAGAAAGTAAGCAGGGTCAGCAAACAACCTCATGCGTGTATTTGACATGACGGCCATTTCCACTTTTCTAACAGCTTTCTAATAGCAAAATGTATTTGGGAACAACAGTGGAATCTGTGTCATCATGACCAAATGATTACGGTGCAAACCCGGGATTCTTCTGGGGCCCAGCAGGCTTCTGGTCCCTATGGAAACGAAACCTCGGATATTGTCCTCCACTCAGCTGGAGGACTAGCGCTGGAGGCTTTTGTGCGGGCTGAGATTTCTTCCACCACCTTCCCCAACAGGCCCTAGCGCTTCCTCCCAACTCCTTTCGAATTGAGATGCAAATTAATCTCTCTGGCTGATTACACTTCCCTTAAAGTGACTGACAAATGCAGCTGTAACCAGAGTTTGCAGACTTTCCAACAAGTGACTTCAGCTGTCAGCATTTGCATGCTCAACCTACTCAGCCCAGTGAAGTCTCACAACTCCTCGAAGGGCTTCCTTTGGGTGATGCAGGCATTTTATTTGAGGCATGAAATTTGCATACAGTTAAAAGTGGAAGTAAAACCCCAAGCTAACAACCTAAGACAAGTCCCTAGGCCTGAGACCATTGCAATCCAGCCTTTCTGCCCCATTCTGGATGAAAAGGTCACTCCTTCCTCCAGAGCTTGGACAGTAACTTTACCCTTCCCTCGCACTTCTCTTTGCTGTAAGTTTTCTGACTTCAAAATATCTGAATTCATCCTCTCTTCCTGAACACTTATGTAAATGCACTTAGGGCTCTAGAAAATGGTGTTACTGAACAGACTGTGTAGTTTTCTTCACAGTCCTCAATAAGACTGCATTAATTAACTTCTTGGGATAATAATGGAAAATTGTTTACTCATGTATTTTTGTGGTGTTTGGGATGAACTCAGAGCCTGGGGCCTGCTCGGCAAGTGCTCTGCCACCGAGCTACAACCTCAGCTCAGAATTATTTAAACAGTAAAAAGAAATATGCAAAAAGTAACCTTTTAAAGCAAAGAAAAATTCATACACAATTTATAATTTTCAGTAAAAATTTTCCTTCTACCCTTGAATACTGTTATCTGTGTATTTTTGCCAGTCTAGTTCATTTAGGAACTCTGCACTTACTTGGTACCTACTAATGACAAGTGCTGTTCTATGTTGATATAGCTGTAAATTAAAACTTATAAAAAGTGTCTTAGTATGTATACATACATAGATGTATTTATATCTTATATGCAGAGCTTCATTTCAACTTGGATGGCCATGGTTTTCAATTCTGAAAAATAAATGCAACTTTATAAGACATGATTTATTTTGCCTTCTAGTTTCCAAAATGATTTTCATCCTTAATCTTTCCTTTTTTGCCCCTTCCTTGTCTTCATACACTCATACACACACGCACACAAATGTTCATTATGCTCAAGGACGTACATGTAGGGGGAGATGGGCAGAATGGAAACCACTCCTGGATGGAACTACACAAGACAACAAGATCCCCGGCTTATCTGAGACACAGTGGGGAGACTGAGACCCAACTGGCGAGCACTTTATTTTGTGGGCAGCCAGCATTTCGCACACAGGAGGACCTTCTACAAATCACTGCAGAGGAAGAGTCTCCAGCCTTTGTAGTAACAATTCATTGTTAAAAAGTAGATACTTCCAGAGATACAGTTCCATATTGGGGGGTTCCAGATTTAACAAGAGCAGTTTGGAACTGTGTTATGTTCAGGTCCAGGCTGGTTATATGATGCTACACCTCTTACATTTCCCAGACTCCCACCATAGACTGAGCACAGCCCCACTATGGGATACCATGATGAGCACCAGGTCTCAGCACTGGGAAGATACGAGGTGGGGACTTATGAAAAGGCCAATGGCTGCCAGCAGAGGGACCATGGTGGGTCAGATATTTTGATCCTGCAACAGAAGTTAAAAAAAAAAAATCTAGATTCTTAAAAATTCAGACTCTTGAGTACTCCATATGGCTGACCGTCCAGTCTTGTGCCTAGATAGGAGAGGGAGGCCAATCCCAGTTCCAACAGGCCCATCTGGGACTGGATTTGGGCTGCAGGCCGTTGGCTGTCACTTGGTTTGTAGTGTTTGCCCCGCAGGAAGCTGAGTGCTTCCTGTCACCTCTGTGCACTCATCTCAGTTCTACAGGCTGGTCTCCTAGTCAAATACTCCCCAGACTCTGGAAGTAATTCCAGGGTTCAGTGGCTCCCAGATATCTCTGGATAACGGTCTCAATTCCTCTGGGTTGGCTCCATGTTGGTGGACAACCTTCTGTAATTGCAGAGCCTTTGGGCTGTCCTGGAGGCTGTGGAAGCACAGGTATGAGGCCCTAGCTTCCCAAGTGAGGGGACCTCACACTTCTTGTGCTCCTCTCAGACGACACTGGTGCCACTCCTGGCCATGTATGTCACCTCCAATCTCTTACTCACCCAAATACCTGGGCATTGTTCATAAGTGCATGACATATACTCTGTGCTCTTGAGTCTCACGTTGGTTTGGGCCCAGAAGTCTCACCTGTGGAAATATTCTGACTTTACCCTGGATCAAGTAATTTGCCCTTTTTTCTTTCTCACAAATGAGAGTCTGACGAATATGATCTACAGCTGTGTGAAAGCTCCTGATAAGACTACTGAATGAAGAGAGGTTGGGTAAGCACAGCACATAAACCACAGGAGACACACCACAGCAGAGACACAAGCTGCCACCTGACTGGGGTTCGTGAATGGATGCATTTCAGGTGTGGCTACAATGAGTTCACCCAGCTCTCAAGAGCCCACAGTTCTCATGTCTAAGAGGACTGTGATGCTTTACACTTTACCAAAACTAGGATTTATATTTATAAGCTTTGGGGAAGCTCTAAAAGTCATCTTATTAAACATAGTGAATATGTCAGGAAAACTTAAGTCTTTCTGAACACAGTCTTCTCTGAAGCCTGAGAGCTATTCAGTGATTCAGCCTGGCAATTCTTGCAATATCTCAAGTCTGTCCTTTCACTCTATTTGCAAATGAAAATATTTTCCTGCTTCTAGTTTTGGGTGCACACTTTATTCTAATTGATTTCTTAAGAAAGAAAACAAAACAAAGTTCTTATAGTTCAGAGCTCTCTGCTATATAAGTGTTCTACAACCTAGTGTGGGTGGCCCTAAGGCAGACCCTCCCTTGTGGGGCCAGTTCCCTCTATTATATCCTCAATGATCTGCATTTCAATCCCTCCACTAAGACAAATTTCTGTCTCTTCCCATTTGAAGAGAATGAGACATCACTAGATAATAAAGAATCATGCAGACTCAGGTCTTCAATCTGACTTACAATAGCGGGGCCAGGAGCTTAATTAATTAATTAGCTTATAGTAGTAGAGATTGAAACAAAGGTCTTTATACTGAGCTGTTTTCTCATCCTTTCCTTTTTAAGTTTTTATTTTGAGACAATCTCACTAAATCACTTAGTTGCACCAGATGAACTCAAACTTGGAATTCTCCTGCCTCAGCCTTCCAGAGTGTTGGGATTACAGGTGTGCACCATTATACCTGGCTCATTCCTTAATCTAACCATGTGTATTTTACTGTTTTTTAAAAATCTTTATTGGTACATTATGAATACACATCATCATTGCATTCAACATTGAGAGTTTGTACCAGAATATGACATGACTTGATTCTCATTTTTTCCACTTTCCTCCTGCCCTGCCATCCCACCCCCTAGATATATAATCTCTGTTTCCTTTTTCTTTATTACTATCACATTCCTTTCCCCCTCATTATTTACCCCTATACCCTTTCCTTTTAAATATTTTCTGTTTCACAGTATCAACTATACATACTACAACTCATTTACAACTTCATTTTCTTGTACCATAAGTGAAATAAATAGGTCACAGATGTGTAAATATCATACTATGTGTATTTTAAATAGAAATTTACTAGAGGTCCCTTCTGTTGAGGCTACTTTGGCTACTCTTCTGTGCATTCTTTTTCTCAGAGAAATAAACTAATTATGCATCTTTGAAGAATCTCATCATCAAGCTGGTGTGATGGCACATGCCTGTAATCCCAGCATTTGGGAGGCTGAGGTAGGAGGATCACCACGAGTTCAAGTCCTGCTTAAGCTACATAGTGAGTTCAAGACCTTCCTGAACTAAGAGTGAGACCCTATCTTACAAAAGAAAAAAAAAAAAAAAGAATCTCGTCATTAAGCACCCCCCCCTTCCCTGCTCCACCTGACCCACAAGAGGAAGCCGAGTCTTCCTTTGGACTCTTTGCATTGTGCTTCCCAGGTGTCAGGGATGCTGCTTGCATTTTTCTCATATTCTTCTATAGACTCCAGTCTGACTTTCTATAATACTTATGCACACAAATACATTCTTCCATATTGGTAAGAACTGCACCCCAATAGTAGTTTCCTTGTTTCTAGTCTTCCCTGAGAGATGAGTTACAGCCAAGAACTTATCAAATGCTTATTGCTGTAGATAGAATGTGCCTTGGAGTTACACCCAGTCCTATAAATCCCCATTACAAGTATATTTGCTTATGGTTGGGCTTAGATAATCCTTGTCCTGCCTTTCCTCTGAGAACTGATGTTTCTCATCTTTTAAACCCAGCACCTCTGCCGTGCATTCTCCACCCCTGGGTACATGGAACCCACCCTGGAATGTGTCCTTTCTTTCTAGTGCTGGGGCTACCTCTCTTCTCACAGTAGTTCAGTTCTGGGGCCTTGTGCACCCAGCTAGGCAGGAGAAGAGTTGGTTGAATGTAGCAACAGAAAGACACTGTAGGTTGTGTATGAAGTTGAACCTTCAGGTCTCTCCTCAGGACTTTTCGGTGAAACCAGTCTGTCTTAATCACTTCTGCTCACTGGGACACAAACCCAAGTGCCACAACTTAAAGGAGCAAGGCTCATTTGGGCTCAGGTTTTGGCCCAGGGGTGGCCAGCTCCAAAGAAGAAGCAGCATAGCAGAGGAGCCTGCAGAAGAGAGCTGCTCTTCTCACAGCAAGCAGCCAGGAAGCAGGGTGAAGGGAGAAGCCAGCGAGGGAGCTAAGCCCTCCCAGTGATTCCAATGGGGCCCCACCTCCTAGGAGCAAGTCAGCTATAGCCTCAGGTTTCAGTCACCTTGGGTACACAGGAGGCTTTGGGGACACTTTCAGATCTGAACCATAACATAATCTTTCCCCTTCCCTCTCTATTCCCACCTCCTCTTAACAGATCTACTCTAAATGCTCCAGAGATTCTTGTGTATAATTCTCTTCCCTAAGAGATGGTAGGAAAGAGAAGGTGGGAAAGAGGGGTAGGGGATGAAAAAAGAATGAAGATGTGTTATGTGCAGGTACCAACTCCAAAAGAGGAATGGATCCATTAGGAACAACAGACATGTACTAGTGAATGTATTTTAGAAATATTCTTCCCGAGGCACTGTCCACACGCCCAGCATATCCAGCAGGTTTCATGTGGAATCAGCTGGCTCCTATGTTAACAGTCCACCCATCCATACCTGCTACAGCCATAGCTCAGGCTCAGCTCTCCTGCGACTCCCCACATGCATGTGCACACACCTCATCTCTGCCACTCAAAGCATCTGCTGTTCTCAAGGGCAATGAGCTCTTCCAAAGCTTGGCCTATGCCAAATACTGCTCCTGATCTGAATGACCTCATTCACACTTGAATTCTTAGTGACTAGGATAGTCTGACACACAGCAGCAACACCACATATGTGGAGAAATGCAGAACTTGTTCTACACAGAAAAATACAACCCAAGGTTCAGCTTCCTTTCTGCAATGTAAGGAGATGAATGGAAGAAATGAAAGATCTGCTTGGGAAACAGTTGAAGATCCAGTGGTGCAGAAAGAAACAGGGAGATGGGATATGTTTGGAGACCTTTGCACTGGGAGCAGAACCTGGCAATGATACTGTGAAGCCAGGGTCTGAGAGAGGCTCTGGTGTTACCAAGACTGTTAGCTGAGAGCCCAAGTAAATCTCTCTAGCAGAAGAAAGAGGCACCAGATCACTTTCCCTCAGGCAGCCTGGCTGCCCATCAGATGCCGACAGTTCCAGAGAGTGGAGGTGCTGAATGCCATCGAGACTATTGTTCTATTGAAGTGGA
>PVIR01029657.1:0-20908 GCA_004026965.1 Petromus typicus | reverse complement strand
TTTTGATTTTCAACAAGTTAAAAAAAAATCAGACAATCATTTTTAGCTTACGGGCTACAAAAAACAAGGAGTGGCTGGATTTGACCGGCAGCCACAGCCACAGGCCGTAGTCAGCCAACTCCTGGGCTATCAGCACGGCGAACACTCAGCAAACATAAGGACAAGCTGTGAAACAGCGTGAAAGTAAAGAGCTGCGTGCCGAAGGCGAGCGCACAAGGGGCGGAGGATAATAGACTTCGGGTGAGATCGGAAGGAATTAAAACTAAACCAGGATGAGATCCCACTTCACACCCATTAGCCTGGCTATTATTTAAAAAAAAGAAGAAGAAGAAGAAAATAGCAGAAAAGAAGTCTTGGTGAGAATATCAAGAAACTGGGATCTTTGTACTTTGCTGATCTGGATATAAAATAATGCAGCCATTGTGAGCCACGGTAAAAGGTTAAACTCAAAGGATGATTTGATCCAGAAAGTCCACTTCTGAGCATTTATCCCAAGTATTGATCATGAGACTCAAACAGATATGCATGCACCAGCGCTGAGAGCGACATGCCAGCCATAATCAGCCCACGTGTCCATCAGCAGGCGAATGGACAAAAACCCATGAAAGGGCCAGGAGTTTAGCTTAAGGGCTACTGTGCCTACCTTGTGAGCACAAGAGTCCAAGTTTGATCCTTGGTACTTCAAAAACAAACAAAAAACACCAAAAAACATACACATAACATAGAATATTATCCAGCAGTTCTGATACGTATGGCCACATAGACAAAACCTGGCAATACGTTAAGCGAAGCCAGACACAGCAGGAGAAATACTCTGCGGTCTACTTACATGAGGTTCTCAGCAGACTTTGAGGATGACAAGAGTCAACCTCATGGGCTGGAACCGCCCAGCTTTCCCTCGCTCCCTCCCTCCATCCCTCTCCCCCACTCCCTGGTACCAGGGGTTAAACCCCACAGCCTTCACACTAAGCCACATCTCCAGTCCTTTCTATTTTTTGTTTGGAGACAAGATCTCACTAGATTACTAAGTTGTCCAAGTTGGGCTCAAACTCGCAAAATTCCTGCCTCAGCCTTCCCAAGTGCTGAAATTATTCAGCACCGACTGTTTACTAAGCAACTATGCCCTGGGCTCGATGCCAACCCCTCTCCTGTGTCATTTCCACTAATACCCACAGTGATTCCTGTGGGGACGTCCCATCTTCCAGAGGAGGTAGCTGAAGGGAGGCGCAGCTCGGCTCTCCAGCCTCCTTCCTGCCCAGGGAAGCTCACCCCAGGCATCCCAGGCAGGACCACTGAGGGAGAAAGTGACCCATCCACTTCCGGTGGGTTTGGTTTCCTGACCATATCTGTTTGTTCCCCTTGGGTGTCCTTGCTTCTTCGTGCACTGAGGTAGAACCGAAGGGTGATGAGGAATAAGCACACTCCTTCGGAGTAAGGAGATGGCCTGAGACAGGGAGGTTGTTATCGGAGAGACTCAGGATATTGCCAGTCAGAAGCCAACAAGGTTGCTAGTCCCTAGTCCAAGGCAATGGCGGGTAATGAGCGTTCAGGTCTGCATCATGCCAACCTGTCTACGGCAGAGACCAGGCATCCTGGAGAGGAGTCCCCTGGAGGTCACAGCATGGCAGCTGAGTTGTTTAACATTTTCCTCCATGTTGGAGTCCTGAGAGTATGTTCTACTGCACATTAGCAGACGGAAATCAGAGGATAAAACAAGTAGATAAATCAGCTTCCACGGGGAGGCAAAGAGCCTAACCACCACCACCCACGACCAAAATCATACCAAGGGCGTTCTCCAGTGTGAGTTAAGAGGCCCAGGTACCATGCTGTGTTTGCAACTCTTTATCTCAGTACATCTGTACCAAGAAGAGTTGATGTGATGCATGCTATCACCACCCTTTTTTCACAGCTCAGTCAGCTGGTCAGCTCAGTCCTGGGGGTCATCCTCATCATGAGGGTGATGATCACTATTATTATCCCTTGCTTTTCTGAGGGCCTCTAACTTTTCCATTTTAAGAGAATGTTCACAAACAGCCATTTGATAAAATTTTCCACTTTTCAAAACCAGCATTTAGATGACATGTTTCAGGTAATGGAAATTTTTCTAGTCACAAGCTGTGTAAAAGTAATGGAACAGCCTGCCTGGGGGAGATACTTATCAGCTGGGGGCCCACAGCCCCTCTGCAGGTCTCCAGCCCCACAGCCTGCTCAGGCAGCTGGAAGGGAAGGCACCTTCCCTCCTCCTCGGGGTACCTCCTGGGTGGGGATGGCCATGCAGAACCCCTGCCCTGCAGCCCTGGGAGGTGCCCGCACAGCCCACACTGCCACCCCAGGTGAGAGCTGGAGAAATCCCAGAACGCCATATTGGAAGCCATCGCGCAGATGGTAGAGAGATCCAACAGGAAAGGTGGTGTTCTGGCCTAGTCTTTTATCTTATTTCCCACCGGTTCAGAGTGTGTGTAGACAAGGCAGAGGGAGCCCTTTATTGCTCCTCCGCCATGATCAAGGGCAGGGAAGATGTCAGGGGGAGGGCTGCGGTGTTGGACGGCTTGGCAGGCAGCAATTGTTACGCACTGGGCAGGTTTGTCTCTTTTCCATTCACTTCCTTGTCCTACTAAGGTTGCTGAGCACCTACTGTGCGCCTGGTAGCACTCTAGACAGCTTGTAAAGGATGAGCCCTCTGCAGAGGGAGCAAAAGGACTGGGGTGCAGCTCTGCCAACCTGTGCCATCCTAGGTGCCACAGCCCCCACTATGGAAACAAAACAAAGGCTCAAAGGACGGACCAGACACTGCAGGGCTCCACTCCCAAATGTCCAGGGGTGGTGGGCAAAGGGAGGAAGAGTGGACGTCCAGCCTCCAGCACTGAGTCCCTGTGGACTCTGGGCTCCTCAGGGCCATACTGTCCTCCTCACCCAGCCTCAAGCCCTGGCCAAGGAGCATCATCCGAGTCTAGATGTGCTTGGACCTCATGTCTGTGCCAAGCACGAAGAAGAGAAAACATTACTACAGTGAAGACCACCCATTCCGGAAGAATCTAATTTTTATTTTTAATTGGCACATCATAACTGTATCCATTTATTACCACGTGATACTTTGATACATTTCTCAGGGCACAAGCACCAGATCAGGGTAACCGCCATATCCACTACCTTGGGCATTTATCATTTCCTGTGGTGGGAAGGTCCAAATTCCTTTCTTCTACTGTTTTGAAATGTACAATAAATTACGGAGAACTGGTGCTGGGGATCATGGGGCCGCCTCCTCCTGTCTTGCCTTAGCTTTATCCCTCACCACCAGGCCTGCCCGTCCCCTACCCTGTCCCAGGCCCCGGGACCACTGTGCTCTCTGCTTCTGGGGTCAGAGTGTGTCTGTCTATACCTGGCTTATTTCTCTTCAGCTGAAAGTTCTTGAGCAGACCCCTTCCCCCCTAGGGTATTTGGGCTTGCTTGAGTTCTCATCTATCTGCCTCCTTTTTGCCCCATCCCTCCTCCCAAGTCTTTCTCCCTTAAATCATCCTTTCCCTTCTGCAGGTCGCTCGAGATCCATCTATGACACTTTTTTCAGCACAAGCCACATAGCACTGGTTCCCTTTGCAAGAGAAAAGACGAACCCACCAGGTTCACACCAGCTGTACCAGAACACTGGGCTCGCCATCTTTGCACAACAGCTGCAGAGGTGGAAGTTAAGGGGAGACCTTTGAGTGGGGGTCAGGGAGGCCCGATGGTCCAGTTGTTACAATCCCACAGTTCTGGAGTCCAGCGGGCCTGCGGGTCAGATGGTCCTGGCTCCGCCACATGTCGGCTGTGGCCAGCGTGGAACTCAGGAAGTTCTCCAGCCTCGGATCCTCCTCAGGAAAGGAGGACAGTGCTGGCAGACCCTCCCAGGACAGGTCTGAAGGCCGTGATGTGCTTGACACAGCTTGCTAGTATTTTCCCTATTGTTCTTCCAGACTTCTGAGAAGCAATACCAAATAGGCAAAAAAGATGCTGAGCAGGAAGACGCTGCAGGGAGCTTTCCTCCAGAGATGTTTACTGCAGCGACACACAGAGGAAGTTCAACCAGCTGTTTTCCAGGAAACTGTCCACTTAACCCGGGGTGATCTCTACATTTTAATGACTAGCCAGTGTCCAAGGACTGAAAAGAGAAGAAAACAAACACGGTGATGTCAAATTCCAGCCACACACTACACAAACCCTTTGATGCCCGAGATCTGATCGGAATTCTGAGTTAGAAGGGGCTTCCTATGGCTATCAGGAAAGCACCAAAACTACCACCATGATCCTATTGGTAGCTAAAAACAAAGGGAGGTTCGATAGCAGAAAATGAAGGTAAATAGTGGTAAACATCAGAACTCAGATACTGAGCCTCCCTGGGATCCTGGAAACCTACAATGTCAATGATTAAATTCCTCCCAGGGGCTCAGACAGACCCTTTGCATTTGGTGTCTCTTCTGCCCTAATCAGGCTCTTGATTCCTTTTCCGTCTTGTTTCGGCTCCCTCTTCTCCCTGGAGCAGTCGCACTCCGCTTGTCCTCTCCAGCTGAACCACGTTCGGAGGAACATTTTCTGTGATGGTGTGCTCAGGGGATTTTCCCCAAATGTACTCAGTTCCAAGTGACCAGACTGTGAATTTTGTTTGTAAGTGTAGGCCAGGGCGTGCCTTTATTGAAGAATGAATGGGTTTGGTGAGCTCCCCTCTTTCCTTTTCTTGTTTTTGCAGAACTGGGGATCGAACCCGGGCCCTACATATGCCAGAGTTCCAGCACTGAGATACACCAGCCCTGAAATTTCTTTTAATTATCATTCATTTGTTCACTCAGCCAAGACTTGAGTCCCCAGCACGTGTCAATCCACTCTTATCACCTCACTCAACTAGCAAACATCTCAGAGCACTTCTACCTGGCAGGTGTACACAGAAGCCATGGGGTTGCAGCAAGGACCAGGGACAAGGGTCCTCCCCCTCGCAGAACTCATACTGCAGTGAAAAGCAATCACTGACAAGTAATCAATATGCTATCTATAAGGAATGTAAGTGATTTGGAGGAAAATGAAGGGTGTGTGTATGGAGGAGCTCAGTGGAACCAGGGACTCGGGGGCACAGACCTCAGCACGTGAGAGTGTGCAGCAGAGGGTGCCACACGCTGGGCCACATGTGCGGTCAGTGCTGTCCCCATGAAGGAAACGAAGGAAGAGCAGGAAGCAGAGGAGGTGGTCCGAGAGGGCTTCCGATTTTACTCTGAAACGCAGAGTCACACGACAAGGAGGAAAGAGATGTGGCATGTGAGGTGATGCCAAAGAATCTCTCTCTGGAGAGAGTTACTGTCACCAGCTCCGAGGACCCTGTGAAGAGGAAGCAACAGAAAGTGCAGCCACCTGAGTGTGGAGGGTGAGGGGAGGTCACAGTGTCCGGGGACAGGAAGGGATCACAACAGAGAGGGCAGCGCCGTGTGGGCCCAGCGCAGCCCGTGTGAGGAGGTGACCCTCAGGAAAGGAGGAGCCAGCACGTCTGAGGAGAAGAAGGCCGCTGTGGCCGAGCGGGTGTGAAGATGAGGCAGAAGGGGAACGCTGAGGGAGAGGACCCCCCAGCCTTCCTTACCTGGCCCCAGAAGCCTCTAATACCCTGGTGTTACCTCAGATGTGATAGGAAGCCACCTGGAGGTTTTCAGGAAGGGGACTGTCATCACTGATGCTCACTGTGGTGATTTTGAAGACTGGGTTCATGTGTGAGGAAGAGGAGCAGAAATATGGGAACCCGTCCAGAATCTGCGGTAGTCATCCAGTCAAAACCCAACACTGGCTGAGGAGAGGCCGAGATGGGATCACCTGGGAAGACTGGGCCTTGACAATAGGCCGTGAGTAAGAAGAGCCCAGGATAACACTGAGGCTGCTGGAGTGAATGCCTTGGCTAAGGCTACTATGAATTCAGATGAGAATGATGGGAAAATGGCGGCCTAGGGGCAGAGAAGGTCCAGGCTCTCTTCCTGTCACAAGGAAACAAGAAAAAAGAGATGCTTTTTAAAAGTTAGCTAAACATGCTATGTGTACAGAGCAGAGAAAATGAGTCCCACCTGGTCCCTGGTAGGCAGGGGACAGTTCCCCACAAAGGCCCCTGCTCAAGGTCCCCTCCCTCGGAGTGACTCCCTCCCCCTCCATCCCATTTGCTCCTGAGATTCTTTTCCCTGGTCCAATCCCAGAAGGAATTTTCTGTTTATGGCTTTTGCAGGGTTCTTTACTCTTTTGCTAGAAAAAACAGCCGATTTCATTCTGTCCTTGAAATTTCATCCCTCCCCCCTACTCCCTCCCTCTCACTGCGCCTGCCGTTATGTCTTTTGGAATCATTTCCCCTCACTCAGCCTCCACAGTCTCCGAGTCCCAGTAGACAGAACCAGGCTGCTGGGCCGAGTGACCGGAACCACAGATCAGCTCAAAGCAGGAGGCGAGGCCTGCAGGCTGCTGCTCAGAGCTGCCGTCCCCACGGAGCAGCGGGCCGGGCCGTCCTCATCCTGTGCTTTCCCCGCGTCCCTCCTCAGCCCCGTATACCGGTTCTCAGTTGCACAGTGGTCCCTGATTCCCACAATCCCGCTGTATACCAGACCCCCAGGCCACATCACACACACACACACACACACACACACACACACACACACACACACATGCCCCAAGTCTGCACTGGTTGGCTGCTGACAAAATAAAACAGGATCACACTAGGTTTCTTTCTCTTTCTTTCTTTTTTCTCTTTCCTCCCTTCCTTCCTTCTTTCCCAGCTGAATATATTTACATCGCAGAAGATTTGCCCATTTAAAATGTACAATCAATGGTTTTTCATTTGGGTTGTTTTTAGTGTGTGTGTGTGTGTGTGTGTGTGTGTGTGTGTGTGTGTGTGTTTACCAAATTGTGCTTTGGCTACTTCTTTCTTCAAACTGGGCCACTGGGTGAGCATTCCAACCCTGGTCCTCGCTTCTCCAGTTGGAGCGTAACATAGAAACAGCACATTTGTCTCACTCCCCTCGCGCCCCCAGGTAGAGGTCATGTTCACTGTGCCTTTTACAACTCACTTCCTGTCTGGGTTGCTGCATTTCTAAGCAGCTTCTTGGAAGTCCTGTGGATCCATTTGTGTTCATTTCAAGGTGTTTTGTTGGTGAGTTGGTAGGACGTGGAGCCCTGGCTCTCTGGCTTTCTGCCTGCTGGGCTCTCGCCCTCGTGCCCTGACCATCTACGTGGCGGAAATGGTGCTCAGAACTGAGCTTCCACAGCTGAGGCAGGCTGGCTTGAAACTGATAGAAAAGATGATACCTAGAATGGAAACAGCACACAGATCTCTCCTCATATTAAAATCTTACTGTACTTTGCCTTTTATTCTGAATCTCTATTTCCTCATTTGAAGGACAGAACTTAAAATAACCACTTTAAGAGATTAGCTTCAGGATCACATGAGATAATTCAGATAAGATTACCTAAAACACAACTGAGTTTTTTTTTTTTTTTTTAAATCTATGTTTATTGGCCGGGGAGTTAGCTCTGTGGTTCCGATGCCTGTCTTGCAAGTGCAAGGACCCGGGTTCGATCCCCGGTAACCACATACCATACTGGGTGTGGAGACTCACGCCCAGCAGCAACCAGTACCACATACCACAGTGCCGGGCATGGTGGCTCACGCCTGTAGTCCTAGCACTGGGGAGGCAGAGGAAGGAGGATTGCTGTGATGTGAGTTTGAGGCTGAGCTCAGGGCCAGACCAAACTACAAAGTGAGACCCTGTCTCAAAAAACCTTAAAAAAAAAAAAGAAAGAAAAAGAAAATGTGCATTGAAGGCACAGGAAGAGTTCTAGAATAGTCCATGAGAAATTGATTACACAGATTTTGTGATGGGAACTAAGAAAGTGCATTGGGAAATATATTTGACTTTTTAATATATATTTCTATGCAACATGAGATTTTGTGTTTTTATTACTTATTTAAAAGTCACCAGGTCCCAGCACTTGGGAGGCAGAGGCAGGAGGATTGCTGTGAGTTCAAGGCTGAGCTCAGGGCCAGCCTGAACTACAAAAAAGTGAGACCCTGTCTCAAAAAAAAAAAAAAAGTCACCAGGGCTTTTTTGTCAGTGAACTAAGCAGCCATTGTTGTGTTCTTTGTTAGACTTTATTAAACCCAAAATTTCTTATGTAAAATGAATAGATGATTGATTGCTTGAGATATTTAATTTGTCATATTCACCAATTAAATATTCAACATAATATTATTGTACTTGGAAAGATGGTAGCGATTTTTAAAAGTACAAAAATTTATCATTCCTCATCAAACTGTTACCTACCAACAGTTTGGCAGTTTGGCAGTGAGAAATATTTTCATTCATCAGATACTTACTGAATACTTTTATTCTGAATCTCTATTTCCTCATTTGAAGGACGGAACTTAAAATAACCACTTTAAGAGATTAGCTTCAGGATCACATGAGATAATTCAGATAAGATTACCTAAAATACAACTGAGTTTTTAAAAAAAATCTGTGTTTATTGGCCGGGGAGTTAGCTCAGTGGTTCCGGCGCTCACAAGGAACCAGTACTGCTCACAAGGTTCCAGTATTATTCTGGGCCCTGGTGTTTAAAAACCAAGCCCTTGGGCTGGGAATGGAGCTCAGTGATTCTGCACCTGCCAGGCAAGTGCAAGGTCCTGGGTTCGATCCCCGGGACCAATAAAACCCCCACTGCAAATAGATATGTTATATACATGTTTCATCAGGTGCATAGGACATAATTCGTAGTTGAATTTGCTGTAAAGAGTCATCAGGGGCCATGTTGGAGAAGGAAACATTACAGCAGGAACTGGAGGGAAGGAAGGAAGGATGGACAGAAGGACAGACGGAAGGAAGGAAGAAGGAAGGAGGAAGCAAAGGCAGCCAGATTAGCAAAGTGAGTTCTGAACCGAACAACTACAAAGGCCTTGGGAGGAGGACATTAAAATCCATGCAGTGTGGGCCGGGGAGTTAGCTCAGTGGTTCCGGTGCCTGTCTTGCAAGCGCAAGGACCCGGGTTCGATTCCCCGGTAACCACATAACAATACTGGGTGTGGAGACTCAGGCCCAGCAGCAACCAGTACCACATACCACAGTGCCGGGCGTGGTGGCTCACGCCTGTCATCCCAGCACTCGGGAGGCAGAGGCAGGAGGATTGCTGTGATGTGAGTTTGAGGATGAGCTCAGGGCCAGCCTGAACCACAAAGTGAGACCCTGTCTCACAAAACCTAAAAAAATAAAAAAAATAAAAAATAAATAAAATAAAATAAAATAAAATCCATGCAGTGTAACAGGGAGCACGGGCCACTCTGTGACTCCGTCCATTCATTTTATCGCTCGATACACTTCAGAATTTGAACCTTTTTTTGGAGATGGAACACAAGGGCACTGTACACTGAGCTACATCCCAGCCCTTATTTTCTTATCCTAAGTCAGACACTCAGCAGGCGGCCCAGGCTGGCCTGGAACTCACGGTGCTCCTGCCTGGGCCTCGAAGCAGCCAGGGTCACAGTTGTGTGCTACCATCCCCCACTTCAAACTGACTCGTTACAGCAAAAAAAGTAACTTGCTACCCACATTATCTTTGTGATTATAGGAGTTTGATTAGGTCGTTCTCTCCCTTAGATATATAATAAAATAGTCAGTTTGAGCTATATACACCAAAGGAACAAAGATACATTTATTACATCGTAGAATCTGGGGTGGGAGAACCAGGTATACATGGCTAGGGCATGAGCTTTGCCTGCATGAGCCCCTCGGTTCAAAACCCAGCGTATGCACACACACATGCACTCATGCACACACACGTACACACAAATGTACATGACCCTCATGAAATAAACATAGAATTATTCTTATCGTACATGCCCGTTTTTATCCGTTGAAAATTACATCCACAACTGTAACTTCTGGGTCACAGAGGAAAGCAGGGCCCTCATTCTCGGTCCACTGTGAGCTGCTCATCAGCAGAAGGGGCCCTGTGCTGGGCGTGTGCGTCTGATCTACTCTTAAAAACAAAATAAACCTTCATTCGGGCAGGTCCGTTTCCGTGCATTTCTTCCCAGTCTTTCTCTTCAGCAGCGGGATGGAACTGAGGCTTCACACACCCAGGCAGGCACTGTAGCACCGTGCTCCACCCCAGCCCCCACTATGCCCCTTTCTCCTCCACGTCCTCCCCCAAAGGAAGGGCTGATTATTAAGTCACCATGCCACTCGGCCTTTATTCTCTCCCCTTTAGCTTTCACATTTTCATTTTTTTGTTTTTGGTTTTGTTTTGGTTTTGGGTGTCATTTTTTAATTTTAATAATTTCATATTACATGGAGTAAGTCCATTCACTCATTGCTGATAAAACTTTTAGAAATAACTTCTACAAAGGGCCAGGGATTTACCCCAATGGTTCTAGCGCCTGCCTTGCAAGCACAAAGCCCTAGATTCAATCCCTGGTAACCACATACAATGCCAGGCATGGAGACTCACGCCCACCAGCAATCCGAACCACAGACCACAATGTGGGTCGTGGTGGCTCACGCCTGTAATCCCAACATTTGGGAGGCAGAGGCAGGAGGATTGCTGAGTTCGAGGCTGAGTTGAAGACCAGCCTGAACTACAAAAGGAGATCCTGTCTCAAAAAAACCAAAAGCTTAGGGGCCGAGGAGTTGGCTCAGTGGTTCCGGCGCCTGTCTTGCAAGTGCAAGGACCTAGGTTCGATCCCCGGTAACCACATACCATACTGGACATGGAGACTCACGACCAGCAGCAACCAGTACCACATGCCACAGTGCTGGGCGTGGTGGCTCACACCTGTAATCCCAGCACTCGGGAGGCAGAGGCAGGAGGACTGCTGTGATGTGAATTGGAGGCTGAGCTCAGGGCCAGCCTGAACCACAAAGCGAGACCCTGTCTCAAAAAAATAAAATAAAATAAAAATTAAAAAACAAAAGCTTAGTATTTGAGAATTGGTTTATTATAATGTGTGTTTTACAGGTACAGAATTCCCATCATGGTACCATTCTTTTAATTTTCATGTTTTCAGTTTTAACTCTAAAGACTCTGCTTATAATAGCTATGTAGGAATGAGTCATTTTTTTAGGTCTTTAAGAACCGGGTAACATCTCCAGGGCCCAGGTCCTCAGGGGAGGTGACCCCACCCCACTCCTTCCCTGGGGCACTTTGGGCCCCATTAGGAAACAGTTTTTGTTGTTGTTGTTGTTTGTTTTGAGTTAGGGTCTCACTTCTGTAGTTTAGGCTGATACCTACTGTAGTTCAGCCTTGAATTCACAGCAATCCTCCTGCCTCTGCCTCCTGAGCGCTGGGATTACAGGAATGAGCCACCACACCCCGCACTATGGTACGTGGTCCTAATTGCTAGTGGGAGTGAGCCTCCACGCCTGGCACTGATGTATGTGGTTACTGGTGATCAAGCCTGGGCCCTTGCACTTGCAAGGTCGGCACTGGAACCACTGAGCTAAATTCTCAGCCCAGGGAGAGAGTTTGGAGGAGGTGGGTAGCAACTGGCAACTAGTTGGTGGGGATCAGAATCCTGGTCTACATCCAGCAGCAGACACACACTGCTCTGCACCCTACCATCGAAGAAAGATCGAGTCCAAGGTGTCCTCAGTGCCAAGCAGGGGAGGCCGCGGCGCGGAGGAGCTGGGCGGGGTGAAGAGGGAGAGAAGGAGCAGAGGGCATTGTTTCTGTCCTTCCCTTCTGAGAAACGGCACAACTTCCGGCTCGGCTGGTGCCGAATTCCTCACAGTTCTTGAAGAATCGCAGTATGTGATTATAGAACTTAAACAGTGTCACAGAGCAGAGCACAATGGGATACTTGGGCTCGGGAGGGTGACTCGGCTCTTCTCATAACTGTAAGAATGTTCTTTCTGTTCTCAGACTTGAAAACGGCCTCCATCCTTGGTTTTATTTACCAACACTATGTTCATCTGCGCATGGCATTCAGCAACAAAGTAAACTTTCCTCCCTGAGTCTTTTGTTTCCAAATCAACGGAAAACAAAGGATATCCTTGCTCCATTCAAGCGATTTCAATGATTCTCAGCCAGAAGCTGGAGCGATGGCTGAGCCATTTAGAAGATACAGCGACGAAGGAAAAGAATGCGTAGGAGCCTTGTAAACAGCCTATAAAAGTTCAAGGGGAGCCTTTATGAAGAACAGCCAAGTGCCCTCTTCACAGAATAGCCCTTTGTACCATGCGATGTTCCTATGTCCATAAAGCAGAACTGAGCACAAGAGCCTAGAACAAGGCAGTTTCCGTGTCTTCTAGTAATGATTCTGTTAAAACACTCGTTTTTAGCTTCTCAACACGCAGGTTAATTTACCCTAAGATCAGTTCCACCTTAAAAATCACTTTCGACTCATATTTAACCAACCACCGTCAGAGATGATTCAAAACAAGGTTAATTGGCGGCGAGAGCGTGCGCATCACATTCAGAGGATGATCCATCCGCGTTTCTTCCTGAAAACACGAACCGGGAAGCCAGCAGGAAGCAGGGATTAGACAAGAGAACCCGTTGAAACCCGCCCTCCCTACTGCAGGGGTGGACCTGCCTACAGAAACCGCGGCCTTTGAAATCACCGAGTATCAGATGATCCTGGCTTCAGAGAGCCTCAGGCCTTATTGGCCAATGTTTTCCCTCCCTCGGGGCTCTGGGCTGCCACCTCGATTCGCCCAAAAGCATGCTGTAGTTACAAGGATCTACCTTTGGGAGGAGAGAAACACCTTCGCCCCATACCCTTTATCCCTCCTCGCTGCCTCCCTGCGCGGCTCTGTCCCGCTCTCTCCATCCTATCTGCACGTTTTGCAGCCCCCTCTGGAGCTCTAAAGACCAAAGAAATAGAGGCGCCATTGGGGGGGCCCGGGCCATTGCTAAGCTGTGTCTTTCTCTTTCTTAACCCTTTTACCCGCCAATTTCAGTTTCCTCTTCATGGGCCAGCTAGGGCAGACATCAAATAAAGTTACAGAAAGCAGAGCTGGCGAATCTCACAGGTGAGAATTTGGAAAGAAGAAAGCAGTCTAAGTTTGTTAAAAAGTGAAATCCCTAGGCCCCCTCTCCCACACAAACACTATTGGCAGGAAGCTAACATCGCTAATCAAATGAGTTCAGGAAGTCTCAATATTTTTTTTTTTAAGTGGGAAAGAATACAGGCATTCTGCCCAGAAGAACCCAGAGAGAGAGAGAAAAAAATCTATCTCTTAAAATCCCAGAAATTACTGCCAGTAGTTCAGTGCATACCAGATCAAGAAAGAAAAAAAAAAAAAGTTGCCGAACTGGTTTGGTTGTTGCAGCTGGCTACTTACTAGAGACAGAGAGAGAGAGAGACAAAGGGGGTGGGGGGAGACTTTATCGTTTTGGTTAAATTATATTTATGATTTCCAGCCTACTCCTTTGCTACGATTTCTGTCTTTGAATCTGATCGATTGAAACATCGTCTAGCAGCAAGGAGTTACCTCGACCCTCCCCCTTCTGTGGCCACAGGAGGGGGTGAGAGTATTTGGTGACAATGGCCATTGGGATTCCAAGTCCCCTGGTTAGATTGTAGCTTAACTGAGAAACGTTCTTCCTTTGGGCCCCGGTGGGTGAGGACTCTGCCGCTGATTGATTGGCGTGCCTCAGTGGATTCAGCTCACTTCAGCGCTGGCTCAGGAAGTGGGGAGCTGAGCCCCAGCTCCTTTCTGCTCCGATGATATAAACAAATCGCCGAGGAAGTCAAGTCAGACTTTCCCTCGCTGCTTTTGTTCCCTCACTAGCAGTTCACAAGACAGAGCCAAGTTTCTTTGGATGCCTTTTAAAGTTTGCTCTTAACTTGAGCAAAGTTTCCTGCCCCCTACTATAGATTTGTTAAAAGATTCTCCTATGTATATTTTTTCCTCAAAGCAGAAATGTCCTATGTGTTAAAAAAAAAGTAAAATTTACAAACTGTTTGGTGAGATTTTTCAAGCCAAACTACTTCTTTATCTCTAAGGTTAGCTAATCGGTCTTTCCTGCACCTATCTCCAGGCTAAAATACAAACAGCACAGCAAGAGTGATCTTTGCGTGGACAGTAAATAGCTAAGCCCAGGGGAAGTGCCCATTGCCCTAATTCACAGGCAAAGAAACAACACTCATTCTCCAATGAAGGCTGCCGGTCGATGACACGCACCAGACAAAAAGGAGACATCTTATCTCAGGAATCTTCGGACCCTGGGAATCACACAGGATTGGGCCCTTCCTGTAGGAATTGGATCTTTTATCAGTAGCTTGTAAAACTCCATCTCTGGGTTTCACCAGTTGCCTTCAGAGTGAGAGTTTTCAAACTGGAAGCACTGATAATCCAGGTGACCTGTGCTAGCCATTTAATAAAGGAAATTGCGCTAAATACCTCAAGGAACACAGAATGGGAATGAACAACAGGTCGTTGGCAGGAGTAACCTGCAAGTGGCCTCCCAGACCAGGCTTCTATTAGGTTCGCTCTGGCATCAGGAAGAAGGTGTACCAGCCATGTGGATTTTCGGGTGCCCACTTCGTTTGCCGTGCCCTCAGGGAACAGTTGGTGACCTCCTTTCGGCACAGGCCTATCCTCCCACCAAACCCAGCAGAGATCAGAGACAGACTCAAGCTGCCTCCTAAATCTCATCTGCACAGGAAGATATACTGCAGTTCAGTGAGTCAGAAACCAGACGAACACTGCGGCAGAGGAGCTCACTGGGCCCCAGTGGGTTGTTGAAAAGAGATAGTGCTGGTCATGATTTCTCTGGTGACACTGTGAATGCCCTGAGGTTGGCAAGAACCAGCCTGGGTAGAATCTGAACTTTCCAGCGTTTGCAAAGTTACGTCCTTGTCAGAACATGTTTGCTCGGTTACAATCACCTCTTTATCTATAAGTATATATATAGACAGCGGATATTTATAGACTCGTAGGTATATAAAATCCATTAAGCGTGTTGTAATTGACTGTGTCATTACTGGATAAACAGTAGATGAAAGGAAAACGGTAAGCTCAGAAAGCTGGCCCTAATCTACTTTTTATCTTATATTCATTAAATTGTTTATTTACTTGTCTGCATTCTCCTCTCCGTTGATGATATGCCAGGCAGGAACTTCCCTTGAGCAACCCTCGGGCTGAGAAAGTGACTTGGTTTGCTTTGCTGGGATGAGAACCTGCAGAAAATCCAGAATCTGCAACTCCTCGGAGCCCACCAAGGTTGGGCACCACCCCAGAAGCCGGTGCCCCCTTGCCTCCCAGCCAGGCCTGAAGCTTTGATGTGGTGATGTGCTGGGCCTGGGCCCTCTGCATCTCTATAAAGCAGAGTCTTCTAGTGCAATTGCTGTATGTATAGGAATTAACAACAGCCCTGCACAGACTTTCTTAAACCCCTACTGCATATAGGCCATGGGGACACGAAGATGAACAGCACCCACTTGCCTGCTATACATGCTGAGCTCACACAGGACCAAGAATGCTTGCACCCCTTCCTACCAGCCAAATGAGATGACCAGATAATTCAGTGTTTCTGTTTTTGCTTTTTGTCATAGTCACTGAACTCAGCACCTTCACCCTGAGCTCCATCCCCAGCCCCTTCTTATTTTTTGAGTCCAGGTCTCACTGAGTCACTAATGCTTCACTTGCTGTCCTCCTGCCATGGCCTCCCACAGTGCTGGGATGACAGCTGGGAGAAGACCAACGTGCCCAGCTGAAATTAATGATCAATTTCAACATGTACACATGGTTGAGTCCCTTTGAAAGACACTATTAGAGTGTACACTTCAGTTTGATTTTGGTTTTATTTGTTACCAAGATGTAAGTCCCCTGAGACAGTCTGGATTAGGGCTCAGGAAATGTGTGCCGCCCTCCCACTCCCACTTACCCGGCCCCACTGAAGGTGCGTGTGGCTATGTGGACCAGTGTGGCCTTGGGAAGCTCAGGTAGGCAGAGCCTCGCAGGGGTCACGCCTGTGCTCTAGGGACAGTGGACAGAGCTGCACAGTCCTGGTCGACTACGGAGGACAGAAGAGCCCTGCACTAGCCCGGATGTGGCCCAGAGGTGGCTCTGAGGCCCAGAGCTGCCCAGCCCAGCTGCTAATGCTTCTACGAGAAGGCAATTCTTCCTTTAAGGAGCCATGTGTTATTACTGTGGCAATGGCTGAGTGACGTCAGCCTCCTGACAGTGACAGGCTTTACCTGTGCTGGGCACAAAAGTACAGATATGGGGATCTGTACCACTGTTCTGTATCAAGAACTTGCATGACTGATTTGCCCTGGTCAGTCATGGCCTCTCACGTGCTAAATGCAGCTTGAGGCCCAGACTGTTTAAATACAGCAGCACATGCCCAAAGAATGAAAGAAGCATATGATATTCATTTTATTTATTCAACTCGATAAAGCCTTTATTCCACAAGTACTTCATTCAGAAAAGAAAATCATGCACTTGTCAAGGAGATGTGTATTCACGGCCTTCTTTTGTGCTAGACCTGGAAGGTGCCATATTGAGTCTAAGAGCTAACGTTTACCACGGGCTTACCACGGGCTGGGCATTGTTCTTAGTGTTTTATTTATATCAACAGATCTCATCTCCAGAACTAACGCAGTAGTCGTGTTTGTTATGTCCACTCTACAGATGAGAAAACTGAGGAGCCCGGAGGTGAAGAAGCTGGGATTCCAGCCCAGGCCGTGTGGCTTCACAGCCTCATGCTGACCCACCGTGGTGAGACCTGCAGCTTCTGTTTGTTGGTAGAGGAGTAATAGCACCTTGGACACAGAAACTTTAAACAAGACGGAAAATCCATCATCTAAGCCACGGCAGAACCAGGATGGAAAACAACAGGAAGTGATAGTTAAGGATAACAGAGAGGACAGGAAACTGGGAAATGGGCCTTATGCAAATGGTAAGAGAAGCGGGAGACACAGGGAGGAGAGTAGAGAGGGAAAGAGATACAAAGAGGATTAAGACTGAGATGCAGGGTACCCACTCCAGCACTGACGCCAGGCCCGAGACAGATCCCACCCCTACCTCAGGGAGCACCAGAAGCCTTCTCCGCTTCGGTGATACTGTCTAAAAAACGAACAATATTCGACAGAAAACACCGTCCAAGGAGAGAAGGATGTTGTCGGAGGAAGGACCAGCAGGGAAACAGCTCTCTGGACAATGGGCAGCACGGGCGCGCAGGACGGGTGAGGGCGGGCAGTGTTTGGCAGAGGGCCAAGTGGTACATGCTGCTTGAGCGTTGTAGGTAATGCAGCCGGTGTCAGTTTCTTGCCCGAGCGCAGCATCAAAGCAGTGTTCACGGTAAACGAGCAAGCACGGCTGTGTTCACCTGAAAGCGCGCAGGGATCCAGGCTATGGCTCTTCTGTGAGCGCTTGCGTACTGTGTGCAGGATCCTGGCTCGAGCTCTCCCAAAGAAACAGTACAAAAGCTGGTACACGAAGCTGACAAAGTTTAGATTTTAGCGCATTAGTTCCATCGATACTAACTGTGTGATATTCAAGGCAACGCTGAATACATCAGGCGGCCCTGATGACACCCGATGCAGCGTGACCCACACAGATCTGGTGAGCTATCGGTCAGAAAGAACATAGGTTGTACCACCAGGCACCACAGGCAACTGTGAAAAAAGAAAGAAATAAGCTGTTGACTAATAATTAACAAAGAGAAGTCATCATCTACTTAATAAAGAGAAGTAAGTGATCCGCTGGCCCCAGCAAAGCAAGTAATTGGCATCAACAGAGACAGCAGGCTACCCACCACAACTTCAGCAGCAGGATGGCGCCGTGCTGCCTCGTGAGATACATGGCTGACTCGGACACCAGCCCGGACACCCCGAGGAGCCCTGAGATCTTAGGGGTCCTATAAGAAAGAAACTTGACACGTATCTTCTCAAATTTAACACAGCAATCCTAAAAGTCGCATCTGACCAGTAATGAGTAGTGAAGCCTAATGCAACTTCAAAGCTGAGCAAAAATTTGAAAACATATTTTGGTCAATCATGATGAAGGAAATAAGAAATCTCTTTTAATAGTCTCCTTCTGAAAACGATAATCCAGTATCATCATTAAATGGACAAGCATTCGAAAGGTATGAAGGCAAAATACATAGGAGAAAAAGAGGAAAGACAACGTCAGGTACTTAGCTAATTTTAAAAAAATAGATAGTATTTTCCAGGTTTTTTTTTTTTAAAGATTATTCATAGTTTTCAGCTTTTAAATTTGTGTAATTTGCAGTATTTTCTTTTTTTACTCTAGGTAAACCTTAGTTTTTCTATGTAATTCTTTATTTATTTTCCTAATGAACGCCCCCAAAGTGGGGGCTTGGAGACCTACCAGCCAGGACACCAAGCAGCGCTACATGCTGGAATTCAGCTCTGATCCAATCAGATGGAGGCTTTCAAAAGGCATTCCCAAATCCTTCGATATTCCTTCTTTCAAAAAGGGAGGATCATTGCCCTTTCTTTTGGGTGGAGGCTGGGACTGGTGACACGTTTCTAAGGACTAGACTATGAGGAGACTGAAGGCGGGAGATGTGAAGATTGGTCAGGAAGGACACCGAAATTGCTGCCTGTTCTTCTTTCTGGAGCCAGCTGTCCACAACCTTGATGTCCAGCCTCAGCCTCCGTGTCTACCAGATCCTGAAGGAGAACCCCTGAGCCAGAACCAGCCCCCAATCACTCCAGGATCCTGCATTTCAGAAACTGTGTGAGATAAGAAATGTTTTATTATTTTAAGCTGCTCAGTATGGAGCCATTTTTCACAGGGCAAGAGATAATCAACACATGGACAAATATTCTGTCTTTCTGTTTCTTCTGACCTAATGTTAATCTCATAGGTGTTAAGTATTTTTTTAAGAAAGCAATAAATGACAGGACATTTTTAAAAATGGATCAAATTGTCCTCATTCATTTGTTTACTAAGTATGTGCCCCGCCATGTTTTTCTACATTTCAGGCATTGCTAGAATAATCAACGAAGCATAAACTCTCCCCTCAGGGAGCTTTGAGTCCAGCGGAAAAGCAGGTTTTGCCTTCTCTCTACCTCGCAGCGTTTCTGAATCAGGGATCAGGCTCCTTCTTCCAACTCAGCCACCCCATAGCCATAAAAATGCCTGTCCTCAGGTCTGTAGCTTGGGTGCTATGGTCAGGCCAGTGCTCCACTCTCCAACTCCTGGTCTCGCTTAATTCTCCCAAGGCCACACCCTGTCTCCCTTCGCCCTGGACCCGCCCCGGCCTCGGACACGGACACGGACACGGACACGATTCGGACTCGAGAAGGATCTGGCAGGTTTGTTATCATAAACAGGACCCTTGTGCCTCCTTTCCTTGTCTCAGAAGCAGGACGAGATTAGGCATCCTAACTGCAACCCAAGGCTAGGAGACCGCCCAGCCCAGTGCTCACAGGCTCCAGGGCTGAAGAGAGGAAAGCCGCCGGTTCAGTCTCTGTGGCTTTCTCTGTGCTACTGGGAGCTGAGGGATTCAAAACTGATTTAGTGAAATTGAAACAAAAGACAGAGAACAGCCCGGGGCACAAGACCAAAGACAGAATGATCAGAAATTCAACCTCGGTCTTATTGACTCCATAGCCTAGACTCTTAATCATGATGTTACATCGTTATGGTTTCCACGAGTAAGCAAAAATTGTAAGAAATGTCTTTATCTAATTCCCTAGCGCAATCTTAACAGAGTAGCAGGGCTTTTTGATAATGTCTCAGACTATATAGGACATTAAATCTACACTATAAATTTTAACAAGTATTTGGCTATTTCTGGGAAAGGTTAGGGACGTGCTATGGAATTCCTTCACATCAATGATACTGAAAAAAATATTGTTAGAAATACATTAGCCATGAATATATATATTTAGAACTGATGACTGTAAATTCTAGTCCCTCCAGTCCCTCTCAGAAAAGTATTAATGGAGTCCTCAGTAAGGTGCCTGAGAATTATTTGCTTTGACTTAGACTGTTACCCAGGAAGTTGAGCCTGCACTGCCCCCATTTTAGAGATGAGAAAATTGCAGCTCAGAGACGATAAGCAGCCTGCCTTGAACAGCCCCGCTACCCACAGAGTGGCAACCGAACTTGATTTTTGTCGCTGCTGGTGTCTGCACCATTGCACGTCTTAGGGAGAGAGTCCTCACGTGTGGCCCTGTGTGCACCGAAGAAGAAACGCTGTCAGAGACGATCCTGGCCACAGCAATCAGTGCACAAGGGAAGGGGGGATGGGGTGTTCAGGGCCACAATGAAGTGAAAACCCCACAGGAGGTATCGAGTCCCCCGATCACCCTGAACCTCCATCTCTTCCTCCAGGAAATGAGGGACACTGGTGCCCAGCAGCTGGGGTCCAGATGGACTTCTAGCCCTTGGGGAAAGATTGACAGTACTATCATTGTAATTGTGCTTCTATTCTTTCTCTACCTGCAAAGGAGACAATTTTGTTTCGTTTCACTCTGTTCTGTCTCCAGTTTTAGACAGTCTCAGTAGGAAAGAAGAAAGAGGTAAAACCCCGGGGGAGCAAATAACCCGCGGAGCAAGATTCGGACTCCCATAGCTGTGGCAAGGAAAAGCGAAAGGTTACCCGGCGTGGGCACCTGGGGAAGCCCGGGGCCTGCTTGGTTCCCTGGCCCTGCCCGCCTCTTCTTCCTTCCGTGGTCCTTGAACCAGTTCTTCCATCTCTTCCATCTCTTCTCTGCAGTAACCCGGAGACCAGGGCTTAACCTAGACCCCTGACCTTTCCCTACAGAAGGAGTTTTGCAGGAGAAAGTTGAAGCACAATTAGGAATTTCTCATCTTCTACATAAAAGCACACCGGAAGCAGAGTCAGGCCTGACTCTGGGATTCCCCCCTGCTGTGAACGTGGCCCCAGAGTGTGGCTGGACCTCAGCGGGCTGAGGGAGCAGAGCACGGCCCGGGCAGAGGGA
>PVIR01029656.1:0-12931 GCA_004026965.1 Petromus typicus | reverse complement strand
CAAAAACCTAAAAAAAAAAAAAAAAGTGGATGCAGAGATATTCTTGGTGTTAATTATCTTTACATAC
Source organism: Petromus typicus (assembly GCA_004026965.1). Lineage (NCBI taxonomy): Eukaryota > Metazoa > Chordata > Mammalia > Rodentia > Petromuridae > Petromus > Petromus typicus. The sequence goes on along the minus strand of PVIR01029656.1, from coordinate 12,864 downwards.
TCAAAAATCACTGCCTGTTCATGAGAGTGGGTGGGCAGCAATAACCACAGGAAAAATAAATGGCCTGAGAGATTAAAAAGGCATAAACTCAACAGCATGCGATGCTGAGTTGCCTCTGGAAGACGAATGAGACTTGAACAGCAAGGCAGCTCCGGGCAGGGTGCTGGCCTCCTCTGCCCACAGTCTTTGTGTGGCTTTATTCAAAGCAGTCCCTTCTGCTCTCAGGAGTGACCAGGAAAGGTCATGAATGAAGTGGTCAACCTACGCCCGGATGTGTATCTTGCACTAACAAATGACGGGACAATCCTCTGTGCTAGAGAACAGTGGAAAAGATTTGTTGACAAATTCATTTTCAAAGAGATAATTCTGAAAAAAACCTTTTAAAACATTTATGTGCCGATATGAAGTAGGTATGTACCTATAAGTATATAAGAGCAACTGACCTGGCATGACTATTGTATCAGAAAATGCTGAGAGAAATCAGAAAATATAGGCTTGAGTCTGAAGGATCAAAACTGAAGCAATCAAGTACAGAAGAATAAACCTGAGTTATAAACAAATTAAAAATCATTACATCAGAACGCCAGCAGGAGAGAGTGACTCTTCAGGAAGTGAAGTCAACGATGAGTCCAACAATGTGCATGGGGACAGTTAAGTGGAAGGTCAAAACTGTTTGACGAATTCAGTGATATTCAGATAATGGCTGCTTCTACCAACCAATGGAGGCAAAAGTCAGAATGAGGGCCGGGGTTGAGGCTCAGGGGCATAGCACCTGTCTAGCAAGCATAAGGTCCCGAGTTCAATCCTCAGAACCAAAAACAAAAACAAAATTTTTAAAAAGTTGGATTAAGTTAGATAGAATTTCTTTCCTTCTTTCTTTCTTTCTTAATTACAAACAATTACGTACAGTCTCCCCACTGTTAGATATTTGGACTCTCTCCTGTTCAGCTGGTTTTATTTTGCTATTAGGATTTAGGCTGAAGCACACCTTTGTGCATACTGACCCAGTTACCTAACTTCCTGATACCTTAAACACCTCCCATGCAGGACAGGAATAATAACACAGCACCTAACTCAGCTGGGGTAAGTGAGGTTTAAATAAAATGTAGGTGTTAGAGGACTGTGCACAGACATGTCCGCACTTACCTGGTGGAAGATCTCTTCTCCCGGCAAGCAGCAGGCTCGATTCAGAAGTCACTCTGTAAAAACAAAGAAAGGGACTTAGCCGACAGGAACCAAGGCTGTAACATCTGAGGACGGCTACCAGGGCCGGGGCTGCCGCCTGCCGTGGTGTCCTGTGCCCCCTCTGGTATCTCTGCCCTGGCTCCTCCCTCTCTAGTCAGCCGAGTGTGATGCTTCCCAGGCCCTCTCCGTCTGCCCGCATCCACAGCACTTCATTTTTGCCCAGAAGCCCGAGAGACAACTCTAAAATTTGAGCATGATATTCTTCTCCTGAAATCCCTTCCACAATTCACCACTCAAGAGGCCTTTGCTATGCTGTTCACCATTGGAGCTGGCCAACCATAGACTGAAATCTCTGCAAACTGTGAGCTAAATAAACTTCTTTTTGAAGTTGTGAGCACTGGGTGTGGCGTCTCGGTGATGACAAAGTGACTGAGACAGTTGGGAATTCCAGTTTACATCGACACACATAGTGTTGTCCTCTGGCCACCAAGGGCAGTCATGATGTGGCAATACTGAAGGGCCATCCTTGAGACCTTCTCCTAAGACGATGACTTCTTCTACAGATGTTGACTTTGGCAAGATAAGCTCAGTAACAGATGTCACTGGAAGATTTCAGTCAACACCCAGGAGTCAGATTTTTCTCAGGAAGCCACTGAATTGAACATGAACAATAAGAGGCACCATCGTGCAAGTAGAACTACCAGGTACACGCACAGGCATTGTGAATACAGCACAACTACCCCTCACCAATCACAACAAAAGGAGCTTTCAGCTGTGACAAATCCGCATCACCCAGAGTACTACAGTGTAGAGAAATAAAATGTGAAAGGTCTAAGAGACTCTACATACAACTTGGAAGTTAAGAATGCAAATTCTCTCTCTCACACACACACACACACACACACACACACACACACACACAAGCTCACATTTACTCACACGTCAGACTCGAGCCCGCAAATCCCCTGTTCAGACATGGGGCTAGGAGGTGGGGATGAATGAGCCCACCACCTCTGGACATGCCCTGGACCGGGCTCCATCGCTGCAAAAAGGAGGCATTTATGGCCACACACTGCCCAGTGAAGGGTGGTCTCCTTCAAGAAAACTCCCTCTCTAAGTAGGGTTTCACTGTTAAAAGATGTTAGGGACACTACCTGACACACAAAAGTGTCCCAGAAGTTCACCATCACACTAGAGCAGAGAGAACAGCAGTCCAAGAGGCTTCCTGCCCTCGCTCGGCCCAGTGTGCCAGTCTGAGACGGACTGTGGATTCTCAGCCATGGTGTGAAAATGAGAAGGAAAAAGACACTGGGGAAAGCCAGTGTGTGACTCAGTTTCCTCATCTGCAAAATGACGTGCAGGACTAGATGATGTATTGATTCAGGGTCCCAGAGAAATGAGACAGTCCACTGAAAGGGGGTCTTCCGCAGAGGGGCCGTGTACATGGTGTGCCCAGATTAAGGACACCACCGCCAGCCCGCCAGGTCCAGCCGGAAGCCAGGGGACCAAGAGGCTCACTGGGGGCACATGGCGACCAGCCTGCCAGGACACACATCTGTGGACAGAAGGGATGAGCAGAGATCCTCAGCCTACGACTTCTCTGGTGCAGAATTAAGCTGTGCCATCTATCACAAGAAGAAACATCTGAGCATCATCTAGAGCTCTGAGGAAAACTGACCAGGACGTGGGGCAGCATCTGAGAGCAAGGCCGGGGCAGACACAGCTCCACTAGCTGCTCGGAGGGAGACAGCGCCCAGGGAGGGTGCAGGACAGGGCAGTTTGCTCCCTGGGGCTGAGCTCTTGCAGACAGAGTGGGGTTCAGTTGGGAGGTAGTAGTTAATGTCCCCCACGCACTCCCACGAGCCTCCTATTTCCTGAAGCAGGAGCTCTGGCAGCTTCTACCTCAGAAAACAGTCTCCAGCAAGGACAAGGAAAAGCTTCTAACTTTGCTCTCTCGGGGCCAGACAACAGGAAGAGCTGGGCCACGCTCCTCCTCCAAGTCCACCCTGCCCCACTGTGTGATAAAGGCCAGCCTGCAGGCTGGGTGTGGAGGAAGGACAGAGAAAGCCGCATGGAGGTGGAGGCCTCTCTCAAGAAAGGCCTCCCAAGCCCTTTCGTACCAATCCAGGACTGTAGATGGTGGCACAGTGGCTCTTTCCTCTTCCCGCTCAGCCCTTTCGGAACCTCCTCTCCCTCCCTCCCCTGGGCCATTGCTCCAAGTGCCGTCCACCCACCAACACCCTTCCTGAAGTGGCAGAACTCCGGCTAAGCTGGTGTTTGTCCCTCAAGTGTTGCAGCTCAGAGTTCTGCACAGCCAGGCCAAGAGAATGGAAGACGCACTTAGCAGTTTCAGAGGCTTTATTCTAATATCAGAGGACCAGCCTCCGGTCCTTCCTTAAAGAGCCTGATAAGAGGCCAGGTCAGGCTTTTATGCCCTATTACAGAACGCTCTGGAAGTTAGGGCGGAGTTACATTTTAGCATCATTTCATTGGTTACAAGCTTACAAGTCTCACTGGTTGGTTCAGTGTGCAGACCCAAGCTCCATTGGTTAGAACGGTGCACAGACTTCCACCTATTGCAGAAGCAAGTATAATAATCCTTTTTAACAACCAAGCTAGTAGAGTCTTCTCAAGTTATAGTCTTAATGATAACAAAAGCTACAGAGCCCAGGGTTCTGCAGGGAATGTAACAAGTTTACAAAGTTAAACAAAGGAAGAGGGTCCATTTCGGAGCCTTCCGAGAAGCAAACTAGAGCTTTACTTGAGTGAAAAGTTGTACAAATTCGGTTTTGCGCTTTCAGTCCTCTCCCTACAGCTGGGTCCCTGGGAACCCCAAGGCTGTAGTCCTGGCATGAGGCAGAAGAGTCTTTACGGAAAGAGTCAAGGGGCCTTCGGAACATTTTCCTGGGAGATGCGGCTGCTTCCAGGAAGTTCCCAGGTCCATGCGCCCCACACCCCAGGCCCCGGCAGGTCCTGATCTGTTCTTCCCTGGGCGTAGAGGCAATGCCACCCTTCTGGGCACACAGAGTTTCGCTGGAACCATGGCACTGATGTTCACTGAGTCGCCGAGGCCATAGAGAGGTGTGAGACTAGGCAGGGGACAACCTCAGAATCTACAGGAAACTCACTAGGCTGGAACAAAGACCCACCAGGAAGGAAACAAAAATAACTTTCCTCCTTTCAGAGAAGCCAGGTCATTTCCAAGAGGCTTTCCTGAGTGAAGAAAGTCTGACTTCCGGCCACTCACGCAGCCCCAGCAGGGAGGCACATGGCATCCCCGAGGAGCCCGCAAGAGCAGCGCTCCGTGACCATCACTCCACGTGACCGCTCCCCGCCAGCCTCTGCTCCACAAGCCCCAGGGCTGTGGGCACAGAGCATCAACAACAGCCTTCCGGCTTGAACTGTGTGTGCCGTCGCGCTGGAAAAGGCTTGTCAAGTTCAGAGCCCAAGGATTTGACACTGAGAAATGAAGTGAGACCGAACGCTGTTATCAGCCAGCGGGGCTCGGGGCTGACAAAGACCAGAAACCAAGCCCCGCGAGATCCTGTCCTGCTGGTGCCTTGACAGGTCCTCGCTGTGTCCCCATCACTGCCAACACTGGGCAGGAAGGCTCTCCAGGAGGGCCCAGGAATGCCCAGCCATGAAAGGAACTGCCCCAGCAGCTCCTGGGGACATCTGCAGTGCGACAGCCCAGGCCGCTCTCCCGCCAGAGTCGAAAGAGAAGACGCCAGATGTTGGGCTTGTTGTTCCTCGGAGCTGACTGGGAAGAAAACAACTCGGTGTCCCAGACTGTGATATTCAACTGTTTTTGAAAACTCACCATCAAAACATACCAGAAATAACATATTTTCAAAACTGACACAGTTGAGCCTCTCACAAACACACAAAATATCTGTCCCGAGTAGCTCTGAACGAAGCAGTCTCAGTTGTAAGATGCCAGTGCTCCTTCATAAATAGTTTGCAAGCTTTCAGTTCTCCCAGTAAATGCCAGGTCGGCAGATCAAGAATATTCGGCGAGAACTTCACGGGCCTCGGAAAGCATTAATGCAGCAGTCCCGGCACAGGAGTCTGGCCCTGCTGAGGGCTGAGCACTGAGCAGGGGCCATTGGAGCTCAGTGGTAGCCAAAGGCCTCACACCTCCTCCCTCCCAGCCTCATGCAGGCAGGAAGCTGACAGCCTGCTCATCAACAGACAACCTGCAACTTGGAACCACCAAGGCTCCCTGTCCCCTCCTCTCCGCCCCTGCTGCCCCAGCCTTAGGTTCACTCTCCCTCGCCAATCAACTGGACAGTTCTCAGACTGCCCAGCCTTCCGTGTCTCCCACCCACCCTCCACCCCCCAGACACATCTCTCTCCGGTCCTGTTTGCTCAGAGCCACCCTCCACAGCCCGTTGCTGCCGTAGGAAGCATCGGGGTTCAGGGCAGGGTCCTTCCCCACTCCGGCGCTCCAGCCTTCCGAAACTGATTCTAGTTTTCGACCAGTCCTCCCATCCCACCTGCAAAGGGTCCACTAGATAATGCTGCCTCTTTCAAACTACAAACTCCTGTCCCCTGTGTCCCCAAATGCAGGCTCTGACAGGTCCCCGGCCCTCCTCAGCAAAGCCACTCCTGCCCTGGGAGACTGCTCTACGACAGACCCCTTCTCCTCTTCCCTGCCTGACATTCCTCAGGTTCATCACCTAAGTTCAAGTGAACCCCACGATAGTTCCCCTGAGGTCTGCCTCCCCCAAAGAAACCCGGCCCTGCTGCTACACGCATTTGTCACCCTGGGGGCTATACGTGGATGACCGGTCATTATTTCAGAGCTTGTCACCCCGCAGACACTTGCCTCCATGAAGCAGAGGTGGTTCCGCTCCAAGTTTCTCCCCGGAGACTAACACAGCGCCAAGCTCTTATTACAAGTCTTTTTTTTTAGGTTTTTTGAGACAGGGTCTCGCTTTTGTGGTTTAGGCTGGCCCTGAGCTCAGCTTCCAACTCACATCACAATCCTCCTGCCTCTGCCTCCCGAGTGCTGGGATGACAGGCGGGAGCCACCACGCCCGGCACTGTGGTATGTGGTACTGGTTGCTGCTGGGTGTGGGTCTCCACGCCCAGTATTGTTATGTGGTTACCGGGGAATCAAACCCAGGCCCTTGCGCTTGCAAGACAGGCGCCAGAACCACTGAGCTAACTCCCCGGCCCTCTTATTACAAGTCTTTAAATCAGCATATGGTAGGCCCAGCCTTGCTGCTGCTACAGGAACAGTTCTCCGCTCACTGCCCCCTGCAGGTGAAAGGACCTCTGCCTCCACCGCAGTCGCACTCTGGAGAGCGGCGCCTGGAGCACCGGACACCTCGCGTACTTCCACTCTGCTCTTCTCCCAGACCGCTACGAGGGCCCTTGAGGTACAGGTGGGTGGGAGAGGGGGCCACAGGTGCCTTCAGAATAGCAACAAGATGCTTTTGTGCCTACTTTGCATTTTAGAGTTTTTCCCAGCATGACATAATAACAAGCATGAAGCCAGGTGCTCATTGGCATCTGGGCAAAGTCCACCTGCAGTGAGGACAAAGGGCACAAGTACATCTGGCTCCCCTGGATGCCCCCGTCTGTCCTCAGAACACCGCACCTGCCCGAGTGAATAAAGGTGAAACAAAAAGTCGGTCACAGGATGAAAGCTGAACACGCCCTGGCGTGGAAGGACTTAGCCCCTGAAGAGGTAAAGATCAAAATTTTGAAAGCATATGGGCGTTCTCTTACACAGGCCGAAGCACAGGGCAGTTTCATCTGGACCAGTCTGACACCTCTGCGCAGCCGGATACAGACAGACAGTGTCCCGACGTTCATCTGTAACTCCCACTCTCACATCTGTGTAAAACATTGCACAGCCAACCTCCGGAGACCATAAACAAGGTGACCGCTGTTCCTGGCTCATCCGAAGCAGCTTAGCGTAAGCCCTTCACCCTGGAATAACTGCCTGCACTTCTCTGGATCCACGTTCTGACTGTGTCACCATCTGAATGTCCCAACTGGGAAGATGAGCCTCTAGGATCCACTCAGGTCCTCCTCAGGCAGCCTAAGTCCTCAGAGTCCCCAGAAAGCTTCCTCTCTGTGAGGACATTCATCTTTCCCCTCTGAGGAAAAAGGTGTACATGCTCAGACCAGCAGCCTACGGAGTGGACCTCTGCCCTGCAGGCCTGTGTCCCACCCCCCGAGACAAAAAGGATGGAGAAGAGGAGGAGGTTGAGCTGATAAGGCCATTCTCCCTGGGGAGCAGAGCTCGGCGTGGCACCTGACAGAGAGCAGCTTGTCCCTGTCCCCACCCATCCCCCACCATAAACTCTATAACAAGCCGGCAGAGGGAGGCTCGGGGTTCACAATGGAATCTGGATCCAGACAAACAAGTCCGAAGAATCTGAACACGGACCGTACGTCAGATGACTCTGAGGTCACTGCTGTCCAGGAATATGCGTGATGTGGGTGTGTGGAGCACCCTTCTTCTCGGACAATTGTGTGCAAACAGTGGGGTGAAGGCTGGGAGCTGTGGGAGCAGGCGTGGGTGTCGGCGGAGTGCTCCTCAGCACGCACCTGGCCCTGCGTGGCAAGAGCGTGGCAGAAAGCGAACACGAGACTGAAGACATCTGGAATTGCCCAGGGACCCCGAGGGGAGGAGCTGTTTATTAAGCCCACCGAGGACACTGTGTCCTTAGCTCTGGGCCTCCCTGTCCCTCACTAGGTATGACTCCAAGTCACCCACTGGAGACCCAGCTGGGTGTGACACTCTGGTCCTCTGAGACTCACACCGGAGGTAGCCATTGTAAACTCATGGTCCACAACTTCGAGCTTTGACCAGGACAGTGTTCAGACACAGAGGCGTGGAGCTCAGGCTAAAGATGGCTCTACAGAAGGCTCTACATCAAGAACACCATGTGCAAACCTGCACGGTCCACCCCGCAGGCGTGAGCAGGATGAGCCAAACGGGACTGTCACAGGGCTGGCACCTCACACTTCTCCAAACCACCTTGTCCTCTGCTGTGTGCCCCGGGTGAAGGGCCACCTCTCCCATCCAGTTGTCATCGTGAACATCCCCTAGACCCACTGCCACAACGTCGCTACACAGAAGCAAAGATGAGAGTTAGGAGTTTTAGAACTGTCCGAGCCAGAAGATGAAAAATGGAAAATGTTGTGTGAAGAAGCAGGTTCCCAAGAGGAGAGAGACGTGGTGAGCCTCCCGAGGATGGGGACGCACAGCTCATTTTCACAAAGGTCCTTCTGTTGTGCATGAGGAGCGCGGAGCGAACACACACATAATGAGATTAACTCTCTTGTCCTTACAGCTGAATTTGTAGACACACACTGGGTTACATTGAAAATTTCAGAGGGGATTTAAGAGAAAGTGTTTCAACCCTTTGCAGTGCCCGCTCCCTGGTATTTGATGAGACAAGTTCTCATTCCTCAAAGAAGAACAAGTCATTATGGAGAAAGCTTTTAACATCAGAGCTGCTCAGGAGGTGGACGAGGGAGGTGTAGGGAAGCAGGCACTCCAGTCTCTGCAGACAGAGCTAGCCACACGCATGTACACATGCTGCACACCCCCATCTGGCAGGGTGTGCTCCAGTCCTCAAAACAGACTCGTGCTCAGGGAAGGGCGTGAGAAAGGACTCATTTTGATGAATAGTTCTTGGCTTTTTAGTTCATTGAGTTTTATAGTCATAAAAGACATCCAGGAATGGTATCCAGGAAAATTAAACAGGTGTCAACTGTAAGGGACTCCCACTGGTGAAAGATGAGCTCAATTCAACTTTCAAAGAGAGGGCTAGAATTAAATTAAGCCCATCAAGCATACTTAAATCCAGAAGTTCACACGTGTGCCTGAACCTTAGGAGGACAAAAGAGGAAACTAGGAAATAAGAAATTACACATTAATCTTGGCCTTCCTATATGGTATACCACTGGGTAATCAAAAAGCAGATAAACTAAAGCAATTCTTTACTCAAGTACTACAAGAGAAAAATGAAAAAGAATCAAAATTAGAAGACCATCATCTTTTAAGCCCTAATAAATAAATGATTCTAAGACTTGAATACTAATGATTGTCAACACTACAAAAAGACGGACAGCACAAATGTAGTTGCTTCCTAAGGAACAACACTCCTCTGATCTTTCCAAAGGAGCTGTACTGGAATCTGCTCAAACCTGTAAGCCCTGCACCAGAACAGCAAACACGGAGGGCGAGTGAGTCACCACCACAGACCACAAGAGTGCCGTCAGCAAGCTCTAGACCAGGAGAGACTCCACAGGACTAAGGCTGGGGCCCTTCCAGATATGGAGATGCTGGACATGGGAAAGTACAGAAAAAAGAGATCTATACATTAAAAGAAAGAGGTAACCTTGTTTTAAAGATAAATAAGACAGTGCAACTGGGGCTTTAGTTCAGTGGTTCAGGCGTCTGCCTTGCAAGTACAAGGTCCCGGGTTTGATCCCTGGTAATCACATAAAACAGTGCCAGGCATGGTGGCTCATGCCTGTGATTCTAGCACTCAGGAGGCAGAGGTAGGAGGATTGCTGAGTTTGAAGCTGAGTTCAGGACCAGCCTGAACTATAAAGCAAGACCTTGTCTCAAAAAACTAAAAAAAAAAAAAGAAGAAGAAGAAGAAGAAGACAAGATACAAGTGTTGGCCAGTAGTTAATTTTACAATTTAGTCTTTTGGATACAAAATAAATGGGATCTCCTCTAAGAAGGATTCACATTTCAAAAAACTGGGTACACAGCCTGCTGTCACCTTGTAACCTCCCTTGGCGGGGAAAGGGCAACAGTGTGACCACCTCAGAAGGCATCTAACCTGGGACACTGGCAGAGGCCTTGTTCCAGAGCTGTTTGTCCAGGTTACGTATAGATGCAAAAGAGACAAGGGGCTCGTATGTAAGTAGCGTCTACTCTCCAGTCCATACTCGCTGTTCCGCACTTTCCGCTCTGCTAGCGGGAAGGAAGGCAACTCGGCTCGTTCCTCAGACGAATTACCATCGGGCCTCTGTCCCCCACGGCACCCGCAGGAGGCTGCCGAGGTGGAGGGGAAAGGGCGTTGTTTCACTGGGACTCTGGCAGCACCTTCCTTGCCCCCACAGCTGGCTAGTGTGGGCTCAGAGGCCCAAGGCCCAGGTTGGCATGGCGGAAGTGGACTGTGAATTGGCAGGAAGTAGGAACTGTCATACGTAGGGACCCTGCAGGCCTGGCCTGGGGGTGTACTCATGGTAGACGTGTGGGTACTTTTTACTGTGTTTTTATCAACCAAATAGCATAAAATTTACTAACTTAACCATTGTAAGCTCAGTAATATGCCCTCTTTGGCAATACATATACTAAATTTAGTTCAGTAATGTTCTGTACATCTAATATGGTTGTAGAATGAATCTCTAGAACTTTCTCATAACATGAATATAAAAATCTCTACCAGTGGTGGTCCACCTACGGCAAGCATGTTATTTGGCCTTCTTTTAAGACAGAAGACGGTCGTTATCAGTTGATTTTTCTAAACTGAAACCTCAGTGTTCAGGTTTAACTGCAGTGCTGCATTTGTGATAAACGAGTGGGTTTAGGCGCCATCTCTAAAAGGTGGGCCACCGCTGGTCCACACCGTTAACCGGTGTCCCTCCCCTCCATCCCCACTAACCACCATTCTAGTTCCTGCTTTCATGAATTCCGCTATGTCAGTAGTCACATGGCTTGGGGATTTTTTTTTTTTCTTTAAAAATGGATGCCGCTGTGGAATATCACAGTTGAAAGAAATCCGAGATTCACCTCTACTTAGGTCACTTTACTTTTGACAACTTCGTCTCTCCTGGGGCCTGGATGACTACTCAAGTTGGGAAACAAATCATAGGGGCTCCTTCTCATAACAACCAAGTCCTTCCTTGTGCTGAACCAAACTGCGTCCACCGGTCTCTCCCACGGACCGGCACATGCCCCCCCTCTTCCCCGTGTATGTGTGGCGCTATTTTACAAGCACGCTCTCCTCGTGTGCTTTGGCCTGCTATGAGACAGCAAGTGTCTTGCGGAGCAAGCCGGGGCATAAACAAAGAACGTCAGCTCTGCTGGTCCCGAGCACAGGCAGAGCACGTGACGGGGGCAGAGTCTCCCAGCCCGGGGAGCTGCAGGATTCAGGATTCATTACAGGGTGAGCTGTGTGTTCCCAGGGCCACGGCGCAGCTGGGCTTTTAAAAATAAATACCCCTCCACACATTCAGGAGATTACTGACAGTTTCTCATTAGGGAGCTGCTTATCTCTTTAATAAATGGAAGGATTTTCTCCCAGGTAGCCACAGTATTTGCCACGGTTACAGAGATGAAAACTGTCGCTAATGAAATTTCTTTCACAGAAGACTACACATCCAACAGGTTCTCTGGCACACAGAGGCCTGGTGGAGCCTCTGCACAGCATTCCTGCAGCATGCTCGCCACCTCCTCCACTGACGGACTAGACGTGTTCTTTATACTGAAAACATACAACACGGCATAGAAACACAACCAAAACTTATAGCAGAGTCTGGAGAACATGAGCTACAACAAAACCTTCCAGCAGAGGACGAGAGGCCAGAACAGCCTTGCACAGGGACTAACTCTGCAGGGTGTGACGCCTCAGGCAGCTGCAGCACTGTGGTTATTAAATGTACTCTACTCAGTATGCCTTTGATGGAGGCAAAGTGCTTAATGTCACTTTAAAATAAAATCTAAAAATAAATGAAGACCAGAAAGGAATGGTGAGCATTTATAAAAATAAGCATAAATTACAAATAAACATACAGCGCAATAGCTGCCCAGCCTGTAATCAAAGAAGTGTCAGTCAAAGCAAAGAAGATGCTGCGCTTCACCCCATGGAACAAAGGGAAGAAGCAGACACCCAGGACTGCAGGCGGAAGTGCAAACTGATGCAGCGCTTCAAAAGGTGGACTTGCCAAAAAGAACAGCAACTTTAAAAGGATTCATACATTCTAGTTCAGAAACTTTGCTGCCTAGAACACAGCCTAAAGAAATGTTTTTAAATGGATACAGAAAAATGTATATACAAGAGTTTCACAACTTGTAAGAACAAAAGTTGGGAATGCCCAAATATCAAGCAATCCATGATGAGCTCGGGAAACAGAGCTGTATGAAACCATTAACAAAGACAAAAAATTATTCAGTAACAACTGCAGGGCAGGCTACATTCCAAACAACTTACAAACACATTAAAACACCTAATCTTTACTATATCCTGTGAGTTATGGGTACTGTCCTTACTTAACAGAGAAAAAAGGAAGCTAAATAAGTGGCCCAAGGCAAAGAAGTCAGACGTGCTTACCCAGTATTCCTTTCCACTCAGCCATTGCAGCCCAAGGGTCTGGACTCATAACCACCTCACCTCTGACCATGCTGAGGGTATTTATAATATGTCAAAACTGCTCACTTGGGGCCGGGGATATAGCTCAGTGGTTCCGGCGCCTGTCTCGCAAGCGCAAGGACCCGGGTTCAATCCCTGGTAACCACATAACAATACTGGGTGTGGAGACTCACCCCAGCAGCAACCAGTACCACATACCAGTGCCGGGCGTGGTGGCTCACGCCTGTAATCCCAGCACTCGGGAGGCAGAGGCAGGAGGATTGCTGTGACGTGAGTTTGAGGCTGAGCTCAGGGCCAGCCTGAACCACAAAGCGAGACCCTGTCT